>PISW01005728.1:0-126305 GCA_004023785.1 Mungos mungo
TTGGGAACACTTTTATCTCTCCTTCTATTTTGAATGACAGGCTTGCTGGATAAAGGATTCTTGGCTGCATGTTTTTTCTGTTCATCACATTGAAGATTTCCTGCCATTCCTTCCTGGCCTGCCAAGTTTCATTAGATAGGTCTGTAACCACTCTGATAGGTTTCCCTTTGTATGTGAGGGCCCTTTTCTCCCTAGCTGCCTTCAGAATTCTCTCTTTGTTTTTATATTTTGCCAGTTTCACTATGATATGTCGTGCAGAAGGCTGATTCAAGTTACATCTTAAGGGGGTTCTTTGTGCCTCTTGAATTTGAATGTCTATTTCTTTTCCCAGATTTGGAAAATTCTCAGTTATAATTTGGTCTAGTATCCCTTCAGGCCCTTTCTCTCTGTCTTCCTCTTCAGGAATTCCTATGATACAGATGTTGTTCTGCTTGATTGTATCACTCAGGTCTCGAATTCTCCTTTCCTGCTCCTGGATTAATCTCTCTCTCTTTTTTTCAGCTTCTTCTTTTGCTATAACTATATCTTCTAATTCACCTATTCTTCTCTCTGCCTCGTCAGTCCTTGAGGTGGCTGCCTCCAGTTTGTTATTCACCTCACCTATAGCCTTTTTTAACTCATCATAGTGCCTAGTCATTGTCTCAGTTGATTCTTTGATGCTTTTCTCAACCCCAGCGATTAATTTTATGACAGGTTTTTTAAATTCATGATCCAGTATGTTGTCTAGATCTGCCTTGAGCAGTCTGTGGCTGTGACTTCCTCCTGGAGGTTCTTCAGGGGAGAGATCCTTCTTTTTGTCATTTTTGCTAGTTTTCTGTCTCTTGTCACCTTTAGAAAGCTCATTGAGCACTGTGCACCTGTTAATATTTCTCTGTTAAAGGAGGCTTATTGACTGTCCAGGGCCTGTCGTTTCAGGGAATATTCTTTTAATGGTGTCTCTCAGTTTCTCTTGTTGTGCCTTTGAATATTTTATTTCCCTACTCAGCAATGTTTGGGACTCGCTGTCATGCACACTTTGGCTTGTTTCTTGGTGTAGCCCTAAGAAGGAAAACAGACAGACAAACACAGAGGGAATAGTAACACACAAACGCATAGACAAATCAAACAAACAAACACATTAAAAGAGGGAAAGAAAATAAAGAGAATGGGGAAGAAAGAGACGAAAAGAGGAGAAGAAAGGAAAAAGAAAAAGAAAAAAAAAATAAAGGAGGCCAGAGACAACAAAGGACAGTGGACAGTCTAAAAGTGTATGACCAGTTGAGGGGAGAGGTAGGGATGAGATATAGGAGAATATATCTGGATTGCAAGAAGGTAAAAAAAAAAGGGGGGGGGAGAAAGGAGAAAGGAAAATAGGGAGTATAAATTTAAAAAAATTTAAGTAAAAAAAAGTAATAATAAAAAATACCTACAGAAAAAGGCAAAAAGAAAAAAATGAAGAAAAAAAAGAAAAAATTATAAAAAAAAAAAAAGCAAAACAAAACACAACAACAACAACAAAAAAAGAGCAGCTCCCCCTCATGGGTAGGCGTGGTTTGGTGTGGTAGGTCTCGTCTCAGAGGCTGCTCTCAGAGGCTCCACCTTGGTGTCTGCAGAGATTAGATAGGCGGCATGCCCAGCTCCGCTGAACTATGAACTGATCTCCTTTTGCCGTGGTTGAGTTGTATTTTCCAGGCCCACCTCGGTTCAAAGTTCCAGTCCTTGCACTTTTTATGCTACCACAGATGGATGTTTTTGCTTTGGTGGCTGGCTTCTTAGGGGGAGGAATCGGTTTGTCTTGGCTCAGGCTGGAATTTAGGCTGCCCTTGCTCACTCAGGTATCCTTCAGGTTCTCTTCCTTCTGGAGTCCGTATTTTCTCCTTCCGCTCTTGCAGATGAGAGCAATGTCCTTCTCCGTTCGATCGATGGGGCAGACGAAGTTTACAGAGCTCCCTTCCTCTCCGCCATCTTGGCTCCTCCCCTACCGAAAGATGGTATTTGAAAGAGAATGATAGTTAGACTGAGCTAGGACAGGTCTTTTGTACAGAAGATATAGCCTGTGATAAGACATTAAATTTAGGAGTGGTAGAACACTATAGTACATGAGGAAGTTGCATAGACAAAACTGAAAAACAAGTATTTCTGATTCTTCTGTATTATTACTGAAATAATTTTATCCTAACTCCCTATATTCCTTGTGTCAGTTGCACAAGAGGGTAATTAAAATCTCAGCCTGGAATTAGCTGTAAACTCTGTTAGCTGTTTAGTGAACAGTAGACACTTAAATATCTTGTTCACCTGTGGGTTTAGGGAACAATGGACATTTCTGTTCCTCTGTGGGTAGTACCAGAGGCATAGTAGGAGCCAAACTGAGAATGACCAGAGAGGAGTGAAGCATGGCTGTTCATAGAGCATTCAAGAAGGGAACCAAACCAAGCCTTCAGAGTTGGTGAATATACTGAAGGGAAGAAAACCTTGGAGACTGGGGAGAATAGCCAAGCAATTGGAGTCTTATTTGAGATTTCTAGAAGCACAGCTTGAGATCAGAAGTCCACTCATATGAACCTGGGTAGATGTGTCTGACATAGTGTCAGGAGCACAGTTGAAAGTGCCTCAAAATAGACATCAAAGAATAGTTAACAGATTGAAAATCAGAAGAAATCAGGGGTGCCTGGGTGTATCAGTTGGTTAAGTGTCCAACTTCTGATTTTGGCTCAGGTCATGATCTCATGTTTTGTGAGATCGAGCCGCATGTCAGGCTTTGTGCTATTAGCTTGATACTCTCTCTCTTCCCTTCCCTACTTGCCAGCTCACTTGCTCGCTCTCTCTCAAAATAAACATTTATTAAAAAAAAAAAAAAGAGAAATCAGCTTGGGATTGCCACTTTTTCAAGTTCAGGAATAACAATGCTATAAGCCTTTCAGCATAAGCCTTAAATACTTCCTGTTTTAGGGAATCTTCAGTCAAGGTCAGTAAGTTTAACTGTGAGGAAGGTGCAAAAAAAAAACAATAAATAAATAAATAAATAAATAAATCCAAAGGCACTGAGAAGAGAGCTAACACCATCAGAGCTTTCCCAACTTTGAATTTTACTAGATGCAGTTTGTATCTAGTAAAGTATTATTGTAAGAGGTGTCACCACCACCTCGCATTTATTAAGCACTTATTATATGCCAAGAGCTGTGCTAAGTATTTTACCTGTGTCATCTATTTATTCTTCCTAGCAATCCTATAGGCAGATTTCTTTAACCACTGAGAAAACTAAGTTTCAGAGAAGTAAATGCTAGTTTGACAGCAGTCAGTGGAAGAACCAGAATTCGAACCCAGATGTGTTAACTACTCTTTATCTTCTGATTTTAGCTCTAATTTGTTCATCTGTGCTAAAAGCACAATAGTCCTTTCTAAAGTGCTTTTATTTATTTATTTCCACTTGTGAACCCAGATTTCCCAGAAGGAAAATGAGGAATTATGAAAAAATGTAAAAAATATACATACTTTCTCTCTCTTTCTCCCTCCCTCTCTCTCAACCATCTCTATCATCTATGATCTATCTGAAGTATATTTATATAATTTTAAAGCAGCATCAGTTGATAAGTTACACAAATATTGAGTTCCTATTCTGTCTTGGACAGTTAGGAAGATATTGTGAGATATTCAAGCAGACAGGAAACACTCCTTCTGAGTGCAAGGAAGTCCATTTGGGGCAATGAGACAAATGCTGTAATAACGTAATGAGGGTAGTATGTGTACCATGTTATGCAAACAAATGCTATATGGTCCAAAAGAGGGGAACTCCTCTTTAATTATTGGGGATGACTTCATGGGCATGAGGGCAGTTCATTTAGGCCTTCATACTATTCTGGAAAACTCAGCTGACTCAAGCTTGGGGATTTATGTCGAACCAGGAGTATCTAGCACAGTGTCTAAGACATACTAGGAGTCAAAACGTTTTCAATTAAAAGAATGAGCCAGTGAATGTTATCTGTGGAACATTTAGCTCCTCTACATTTTGCAACAAATTCATGGCTATACACAAATTGTTCCCTTTGTACAACTCTTGTGCATTATTTAAAAACTAATTACATTTACCATCAGGCCTTTGAATCCAATCATATTCTAATATTTGTGGTTATTGTAAGGGGTTCATAAAAAAAAACTTGGAAATGCAAAAATTAAAAAAAAGTCACTTTGACCTGAAAAAGGAACAAAGTGTTTTCAATTAGATGCATTAAATTGTGCATATCTGTATTTTTCCACAAGCAGAAGCTTGCAAAGTCTTGTAGACAGGCAGTTCTTGTCCCATTGAAAGATATTCAACAATATTTATTTTGTCTTTAGGAAACCAATGTTAGTGTGTTTTTCTATAGTAATTACAAATAGCTTAAATCTTCTGGTCTTTCTCTCCAAAGACATTAGTTATCTCTTTCCATATAACAAATTACCGTAAAACTTAGCAGCTTCAAACAACAAACACTGGTTTTCTCAGTTTCCGTGGGTCAGGAATTTGAGAGCAGCCCAGTTGGGTGTTTCTAGGTCCATGTCTCTCAAGACATCACAGTCGGGTTGCCGACCTGGGCTACAGTCACCTGAAAGCTTGTCTGGAGCTGAGGATTTACTTCCAAGCTCTATCCCATGTGAACAGGAAACCTCAGTTTATCATTAGCGGATGGGTGCAGGCTTTGGTTCCTTGCCACGTGAACCTCTCCGTGGGGTGGCAGCTCACAACATGGTGGCTGGCTTTTTTCAGGGCAAGTAATCCAAGGAAAAGAGAGAGAGCAAGGGAAAAGTCTGTCTTTTTGTGACCTAGTATCTGAAATCTCATCCTTCCTTTTGACTGTGTTCTATTTTATTAGAAATGAATCATTAAGCCAATGCTCCCCTCAAGAAAAAAGGGGACAGAAAAGGGGTGGAGAAGCAAAGAATTTGTGGAAATTCGTTTAAAACCACCTCATGCACATATGATGTGTGTCTCTATACATAGTGTTTCTGCTTTAGAATAAGAGGGTTTTTTTTTTTCTTTCAAAAGGAATGATGTACCTTTTGATATATGTTGTTCTCTGTATTACAAATACATTGGCATGATGGCATTGGATTATTTCGAAAAGCATTTAAGAAGCAGACCGGTGTGAAACTCTTTGTTCGGTTGACAAGGAGACATTCTGTTGACATGAATGTTTATCATGCGAAATAAGGAATAGTTTTGCACCATCTGAACAAATATTTTTACTTTTATGGCCCTGAGAATCTTTAAATGATTGGATTTCCTCCTCTTGCTATCTGCCAGATTTAAAGTAAAATTTCTGGCCCAACTTTAGTGAAATTAAAAATCTTTTGTATATATTTTGAGATCTAATATCTGACTTCCTCTTATTTTCTTACCGTAATTTGCCCTTATCCTAATTTTTAAATTCTTGGTTTTTGTTTTTGTAAATTAAAAAATTTTTTTCAAAATGTATTTTGAAAATGTCCTCTCATCTCTTTTGGAACAAGAGAGGCTATAAATAAGTGTATGGGTTTATATGTGTGAGTGGGCATGTGAGGTATACAACTTTATCATTCTAAAATAGTAGCTATCATTTATTGTTTATTATGTGTAAGTCATTTTACGAATATCATTTAACTTAATGTTCACAAGGATCCTTTGATATAAAGAACATCATGCCCACTTACAGAAGATGCAGCAATGTTAAAAACAGCTAGTAATTGGCAGAACTAGGATTTGAACCCAGGTCTATCTAACTCCAAAGCTTCTCCCACAACTCAGAGCATCAACAAATGACCAAGATGCCTGGACCCTCAACTCAGACTCCTTCAATGCAGCTCTCTTGACCATCACTACTGGTCAATCCTGCTTGCTCAGGAGGAGACATTAGGTTGCTGTCTCTGGGTCACGTGCTTGGACAGAAACATTGTGATACAAGTGATTTACTTCCCAACAATTTTTGATTCCATACATTCTTCCCCTCTACCCACCCCAAATAATATAAAGTAAGGACAATAAGACATCACTGGTGGAATATGAACCAAGATTTATATTTTGAGAAAGGCAAAAGCTGTGGACTTAGCATACTTGACAAGTATTTCTGAGGGCTCAATTTGACTCCATAAAATTTCCCTTCACATTTACATGTTTGGACTTTGGGATTGAGATAAATACTTCACTTGATATTCAGCCCTACTGCCAAAATTAAACCATGGCCATCTTCTTCTTTTGGAAACAAATCTCTATAAATCACTGAATCATGCAGAATTTCTGTGTTAAACACTGATGACCTAAAATCAGAGTGAAAGGGGTCATGGGTATACTTCATTTGATCTGTTGGCTGATGAAGGCAGAGAATCAACTTTATGAGATTCAAATTCACATTTTGCTTTCAATCAATTTTTTTTAAGTCTAGAGAAATATTCTTTTCATTGTCAAATTTTCCACATGAGTAGATTTTGGAGTAGTCTATTCAATCCATTCTATGACAGGTTGGCAGAGATGGAAACCCTTGATAGGCACAAGCCATGTGAGCTGTATGTGGTCTGTAATAGTCATCTGTTGACTTGGCCCAGGGGACCTCAATCTATTCAGCATCAGGGTATGAACATTGGTTGATTGTAGCTCTTGCTTCATTTGCTTCCTATACATGGTGTTCTACTTTAGACCCAGGAAATAAGACCAGATTTGAAGATATGATACAAATAGTTTATATTTTTATAGAAATCTTTTTTAAAATGTCTGTAGGGATTGAGTTCCTTTAGAATATAGATTGAGCAGAATGCTAAAGTATCTTAGAAGTTGAACAGAAAGTAGAAAATGAGTCTCAGGGGTTGAAATAGTATAGTTATTAGACTTTCTCTAATAAAAGTAAAATTTAAAGTGATCATTCCATCTTCAGATCTCTGCCTTCTCAGGAAATGGCTAGAAACTAAACAATTCTTGGGGAATATTTAGAAAAGGCATTGTCTGGGTTGCTGAGTTTTCTACATCTTTTCTGGCTCTAATCCTTTAAGTTTGTAAGTTCTGAGCAAATGGGCCAAAAGATTTGATCTTATACACCCGGATTTTTCTTGTTAAACTAACATTGAAAAAAATCAACATACATAACTATGTGTTGGAGATGGTAGAGTTTCTGGGGTACAACAAATATACAACAACAAATATTTTCGACATTCATTCATTTACTCATTTAACAATTTTCTGACTATACCACCATCAGGCAGTGTTCTAGGTAGTGGGGTTTCAGCAGTGGGGAAAAAAGTGAAGAGAACAAGACCAAAAATATGTTCTATTGGAGCTTATGTTTTAATTAGGGAATAACACAGTATATGCCATCAGCAAAACATATAGTTTGTTAGACAGTGACAAATACCACAGATCAAAAGCAGGGATAGGTTGAAAGTTGACAGCTTGTGACCAGAGCAGTCTTCATTGAAAAGGTGGTATCTGAGTAGAGACACAGTAGGAAGGAAGGAGTGAAACTTGCTGAGATGCTTGAAAAGGATTTCCAGACAAAATAACTGCAGTGCAAAGATCCCAGAAAGTGCATAGCCTTTCTGAACTGATTATGGAGCAGAAGGCATGGTTATGGAACAGAAGTGTGGCCGGAGTAACAGTAAGGGAGGGGAAGATTATAAGAGAAGAGTTAGGTAATAATTGTTAAGGACAAGAGAGGTTTTCTAGAGGTTTGCAGGTCATAGCAAGGCCTTTGTCTGTTACTGTCAGGTTTCCCAACCTGAGCACTGTTGAAATTTTGTTGAGAGGTTATTTTGTGCATTATTCCCTGTCCAGTAGTATCTCTGGCCTCTGTCCATTAGATTACAGTAACCTCCTCCCAGAGTGAAAATAAAAAATGTTTCCAGACATTGCCAAATATTTCCTGGGGGGGGAGGGCAAAGTCACTGCTAAGAACCACTACTTTCAGTGATATGAGAAACCATGGGAAGGTTTAGAAGAGAGGGATGCATGGTCTGACTTAAAATTTAATAAAATCATTGACTATTTTGAGTATAAATTGTGGGAGCAACAGAAATCATACAATATTTCTGTCATTCAGTAGATCCCTAATTTTAAAACTGGATGTTGACCTGGAAAATTCTGTTGCTATATTCAGAGACCCCTTTTTCTTGTATGACATCTGATTAGCTCAGTGGTTAAAGCAAATTTGTAGAGATCATAGAAAACCCAAATATGGCATTCCTCCTCCCCCTTACAAAATAGAAACTTAAAAATTTCCTAACTTGTTAGAAGAAAAAAAACCTCAGATTACCAATGTATTGGTATTATTTCCTACTATCAGGAAACTTTGAATTTTATAGCCATCTTTTATTCCATGTTATTTGTGTTAATGGAATCCTTTACAAAATGACAGTATCTCATGCTATCATCTGTACTTAAACTTAATATATACCCAGTATGTGAACATATATTAACATTATATTTAAACATATATGTGGCAAACTATCATATTAAGGACCAAAATTGCTGGATAACTATTTTCATTATCAAAATCCTAATATTACGTCTACCATGAAATTAAAATGAATGTGTATTAAAAAAAGACTTCAAGGTGTTTCTGGGTGGCTCAGTCAGTTAAATGTCTGACTTTTGATTTTGGCTCAGATCATGATCTCATGGTTTGTGAGTTCAAGTCCCACACTGGGGCCTCACTAACAGTGCAGAGCCTGCTTGGGATTCTCTCTCTCTCTCTCTCTTTCTCTCTCTCTCTCTCTCTCTCTCTCTCTCTGACCTTCCTGTACTCTTTCTCTCTTTCTTTCCCTCTCTGATTTTCCTGTACTCTCACTCTCTATCAAAGTAAGTAAACTAAAAAAAAAAAAAAAAAGACTGAATTTAATGTAAAAATTTTATAGCTTAGGGATCCTGGCTGTCTCAGTTGATAAAGCATATGACTCTAGATCTCAGGGTCATGAGTTTGAACCCTATGTTAAATGTAGAAATTACTTAGAAATAATTTTTAAAAATCTGGGGGCACCTGGGTGGCTCAGTCAGTTAAGCGTCTGTCTCTTGATTTCAGCTCAGGTCTTGATCTCACAGTTCATGAGCTGAAGCTCCACACTGAAGTCAGTGCTGACACCATGGAACCTACTTGGGATTCTCTCTCTCCCTCTCTTTCTGCCCCTCCTCTGCTCACATAAGCACACTCACTCTCCCACTCTCAAAATAAATAAATCTTAAAAAACTCTAAAAAGAAATTTAAAGCTTTTCTATTACAAACAGAGCCATAAATATAGTAAAATAAAACACTTGATATATGCTATTTTTGACAAATATTATTTTATATGTGTCTGTATATTGCATCTATATTTTACATATGCAAATTCATATATGTTTGAATATATATTGAATATACAAAGGATTAATACTAATATACATTTAAATCTCTTCAGAATTAATAGGGAAAAGAGAAAGACTTCAATAGCAAGAAGGACCCCTGATATTAATAAGAAGTATACAATACAAAAATATAGATAAATGATTTGGAAAAATAATTTTAAAAATTTGTTTAACATTTCTAAGAGTCAATAAATTCAGATTAAATAATGAGATACTATTTTTCATGTATCAGAGGGGAAAAGATGAAAGAGCATCTTATTTAATGTTTGCAAGTGATAGATACTCAGGTTATACCACTGGGTAAAGAGTAAAAATTAGAAACTATGAGTATTGCGCTTCTAGGAATTTTTCCTGTGGCAGTAATTAGACAAGTGCCCGATCATGTACATATATGTTCTGTGGTTACCATGCGAGGGTGGGATCAATCCCTCACCCAGAAGAGGTTCTGATGTTGATACTGATGAAGCCATACAAGCATCAAGAAACTATTAAAAAATTTATAATTCATATATTAGGGCTTTCTGGGAAGAGCAGAGCAGATACCCAAGCTGATTTGGAAGGCTTGAGTGGAGGGAGAGGTGAGTTGCTTTGGTTTTGATTGTAATTAGGAAATGGGGCTGGGGTGGGTGTTTTTGTGCAGGGCCAGACATTTGTATGGTCTGAATTTTCTCAGGGCACCAAAAGAGAGATGTATCAAGGCCTTCTTATCAGCCCAGGTGGGGCCTGAAAGCTGTCTGTGATCAAACATCAAAAAATAGAGTCAGACTCTTTATTACGATTCACTTCTGATATTAGATTGATAATGAAAATATGCCATATTTTATTAACTGAATTTGAACTTGTTCAAGCCATTATGACATTCTGTGAAGCCTGAACCCTAACTCATAAGGAAAATGAAAGTTCCATTAAATGCCTTGTTGAAGAGCTCATTATTGTATATCCTGAGAAGTAAGATGAGTGCCTTGGTCACCATTAATAATGTCTGGAACTCTGAAGGGGATAAGATGTGTCTTGCTGAGACCTTGTACAATGGCATTAGTATGTGTAGAGACATGTGTAACCTTGATTTATATTTTGGGTACCAATGAGGCAAGACGTTCCTTTTGGAAGAAACTTTGGATAAAGAATTTCTGTTGCCGTTGACTGCAACAGATAGCCAGACCATTGTCAATGGCCCAAGAGTCGGTAAAAGTGTGCAGAAAGGAATGATGATTGATTGCCCAGGTCCCTTTCCAGTGCTAAGACAATTGCTGGAAGTTGGTCAGTGAAGCTGACCCTTGGGTGCTGTCTTTGACCAGGAAGGTACCAGTTAATGAATGGACAGTAGCAGCTCTCTGGGGAGTTCCATCGCCTGTGTCATCTGTGGAGTATATGAACTCCCTTTCTGATCACTCAGTTGATTCCTATGGGCTTCCAAGTTACTGTGGGTCTAAAGAAGGGTGACCTCCTCTGGTGCCTTTGGACCTGGCAAAGGTATGAGGACAGAGGAAGCCACTTTCTCTTATGGGTAGAATATACCACAGGGTCCAGGCTTGGCTCTATCTGCAAGTACTGTACTTACTTTAATAAAGAGGCCTCTGGGGCACCTGGGTGGCTCAGTCGGTCAAGTGGGTGACTTTGGTTCAGGTCATGATCTCACAGTTTGTGGGTTCGACCCTCACATCAGGCTCTGTGCTGACAGCTCAGAGCCTGGAGCCTGCTTCGAGTTCTGTGTTTCCCTCTTTGTCTGCCCCTCCTCTGCTTGTGCTCTGTCTCTCAGAAGTAAATAAATGTTTAAGAAATTTTTTTTAATGTTTTAAACAATTAAAAGAAAAAAGAAAGAGGCCTCTGTGGCCATCTCAAGCCTTTGGGTTTCTGCTCCCATAACCCAAGGCATAAATGTCAAGTGAGTTTAAGGAGTCATGTGCTCAGGGCTGGTGAGAGACCGCATCTCTAGAAGGGTGTAATGTATGGCCAGAAGCTGCTGTTCTAATGAAGTGTAGCATGGGGCTGAGAAGGGCAGTTTCTTGTACAGTGACAGAGTCTCTGGGGATACCAATGAGAGTGCCCGTTGCCTAGCAGTTTTGGTAGATTCTAGAGCCTTATTTTGGTAGTGAACACAATTCAAAGTGGGCCAATTTGTAAGTAACAGCATGAATGTGCCTATGCTCAGCTGGAATTGAGACATGATTTAATCTGTCACACAGACAGCTTTTGGCCAAGACACATAACTCAGGACCACTTTAAGAGGATCCCAAATTAGGAGTGCCTGGGCATCTCAGTCAGCTAAGTGTCTGACTTGGTTTCAGCTCAGGTTGTGATCTCACAGTTCATGTGTAGGAGGCCTGAGCCAGACTCCATGGTGCTGGTGTGGAGCCTGCTTGGGATTCTCTCTCTCTCCCTCTCTCTCTCTTTCTCTCCTGTGCATGCACGCGCTCTCTCTCAAAATAAATAATAAAAAGAGCAACCCCAAACCCATACTTATTCCTTAATGTCACTTATTGAAACTTGTGAGTTAGGCAGGTTTAATCTATAATATAGGCTTGGTAGAATTCTACAAATGCAACAGATTGTGGGGCAGCTCAAAATGCAGGCTTGCCGCAGGCAGCAATACAACTCAAAACTCAGTCTAGTTGGCAGACAGCAGTTGACAGTGCGTGCTTGCTACAGGCAGATGACCCAACTAGCAAGCCAAATGCAAGAGAAGGGATTCCCCCTGGTGGTGTTGGTGGCCATCACCTAGACCATCCCGCCCACAACACCCATCCTATTGCCATGATCCTGTAGCCAGCAGGATCAACCCCTCCCTCACATTTGGTCTGGATGTTGAGAATGATGTTATACGCACACATGGGGGATGGTAAAATGTTTATTACTTGGATAACAGGACCATCCAAAATGACTTGAACAAGAAAAAGGACAAGTGGGTTTGGTTTTTGTTGGGGTTGGGGCTGTAATGAGGGTCTCTGTGGAGTTTGTGTGCTTTGCCCGAGATCTGGAGCAAGCAGAAGAGGAGGAGGGACAGGGTTTGAAAAAACGATCAAACATCAAAAATGAAATCCATCTATCAAAGTATGTTTATCACAATTACATTTATATTGAGAGAATTAGAACTAATCTGAATACCAAGAAAGGTATTGGGTAAATAATTTTGTAAATCCAGGCCATGGAGTTTTGTGAGGCCAAAAATATTGTGAGGTGAGGAAATTAAGTCATACAGTATAAATCTATTTTTATGTATATCAACACATCAAACACACACACACACACACACACACACACACAAATACCATTAGGAAATATACCAAAGCATTAACAGGATTTACTTAGGTGGCAAGATGACAGTGGTTTCCATTCTGATTTTGTTTATTTGTATTTTCCTTTAATGTATATCATGTGTAATGTTTTTTTTAAAACTCGGCTTTTAATGGAAAGAGTGTTTTCTTGAAACCTTTGACTCGCTGTCATTTCTAACCATGGGGCCACACGAGGTGAGTTGAGGTGAGGGCTGGCTTTGTCGCACATGGCTCTGGCCTGTCCGCCTGTGTGTGTTTCATCATTATGTGGGTCTAGTTTAACAGTGATCCAGATGGCCAAAGATGCTGTGTTTTGTAAATAGCTTTGCTGCACGGTCTGCTTAACTCTGATTTACCATGGTTCAAAACATCTTGAATTACTTTTGTATTTATTTTGTAATTTCATAAAACCCCCATGTTTCAGAGGTAGAGAGATAAGATTATTCAGAGTTACTATGGTAAATTATCTTCCCCTCCACTTTTTCAGTGCCTTGCCTAGAAAATGATAATATCTTTGTAATAAAATTATTGAATTCTGATGATTGAATACAGTGAAAATTTGGTCCATGATAATGATTACTTCATTAGTAAACCAAATAATTTGTGGAGGATGTGAACGTTCCATAGTATAAATGAAGGATCATAAATGAGCCAATTAAAGACTACTTGGCATGCACGGCTTTCTATTGGAAATAAAATAGTATGTTTTAAAATAAGATTATTAAACATTTATGCTAATGCCGTATATAATCTTAATACTAAGTTCATACTCATAATTACTGGAAAAATATGTTTAAAAGTTACTTTAGTAGATGATCTAAAATTAAAAGTCTTTATTTTATGGCATTTACTTTCATTATCAGAATATTAAATAAAGATATAATATACAGTGTCCAGTAGGTAATACCATAGAGGCTTCTAAATCTGAAAAAAAAATTAATTGAATTAAAAACTCTGGCAATAACATTTATTACATTCCGATTATTTTTAAATTGATAAGTTATAGAATGTATATTTGCCATTTAAACATACTAATCTATAAATTAGAAAACTTAATCTCTAAATGTTAAATATAAATAATTTATATAAAATAGTTTTCAGAGACGTGAGCATCATAAACTGAGAGAAGAAAACACATTCATGTCTATCATGTGCCAAGCAGCGGGAGTCTTTACCCATATTGTTCATCTGGTCCCTGCTTTTTAAAACTTTATTACTCGGGGCACCTGCGTGGCTCAGTCAGTTAAGCATCTGACTTCAGCTCAGGTCATCATTTCATGGTTTATGAGTTTGAGCCTCACATTGGGCTCTGTGCTGTCAGTTCAGATTCTGTGTCTCCCTCTCTCTCTCTGCCCCTTCCCTGCACACACTTTTTCTCTCTCTCTCTCAAAAAATAACAAACATTAAAAAAATAAAATAATTAAAAAATAAAACTTTATTATTCAAATAACTCTTACTGAGCATCCATTGTATGCCAGCCTGGAATTAGGGGTTATGGTCTCTTCCTTGACGAAACATATACAATTTCAGCCTCATTACAAATCTTCAAAAGAAGTATTTGTAGCTGACCAATGGGTAGAAGTTGTCTTCCACTTCATTTTCTCAGCTCCCTCCCTAACTAAGATGGGCACCACCGACACCAGACTTTGTGGAAAGAGGGTATTCCTGATAGATCTAAGGTCATAAAAAAAAAACAACAACTATGCTTATGACTAATGGAAGGAGTGAAGACAGAAAGAGAAGGTGGCCCCGGCATCTGAGGCAAGCTGAGACAGTCAGCCCCTGAGCCTGGTTCTCTGCCTTTCCCTGAGATCCTGTGAACCATGTATTACCTTTATTATTATTATTATTATTATTATTATTATTTTTTTAAGTTTACTCACTTATTTTGAGAGAGAAAGAGAACACACAGGTATGTGAGTGGGGAGGAGCAGAGAGATAGGGAGAGAGAGAATCCCAAGCAGGCTCTGTGCTGTCAACACAGAGCCTGATGTAGGGCTTGAGCCCATGAATGCCAAGACCTTGACCTGAGCCAAAATCAAGCATCTACACTTAATCGACTGAGCCATCCAGGCAGGTGCACACATTATCTTTTAAAGAAACCCTTTTTTCCCCCCCTCTAAATTCAGCTAGGGTCAGTGTCTATTCCTTGCATCTAAGAATCTAACTAATTTATTACTAATCTTATTTCACTGAGAAGGGGGAAAAGACAAAAATTAAATAAAATCTGTCTGCAAACTGCATGTTTTAATATGTCATGCTGTAGAGATGGTCTCTTTTGCCAGCCAAGCTGCGTCTGGGTCCAGTTTTACAGCCTGCTGGAAAATCACTCTCAGTTCATTATAGTCTGTATGCGCTTCGGCAGTGGCGCTCCTTGTGGGGCAGGAGCAGGCTTTATCATCTTAGGTTATGTCTCTGGTGCTGGTCTTTCATTCCTTCATTGTAGTGAGAAGAACTATACAAAAAAATGGCTGTACAAATAAGGCTCAGGTTTGTGGAAGGGGCCAGCTGACTTGTATATTTTCATTCTCAAGTCATTGTTTTGTCATCAAGTATAAAATAACAGTTTTACAGTAAAACCTGGTCACCTTCTATTAAGGAGGGCAAGGCAATTTGAAACATTGCAGACCTGGCAAGAAGGTTGTGGAAACATAGTTCATTCCACACACTCCTGCTGTTAGGTAGACAGTGCGCTTAAGATTTATGTTTGTTTTGGAATTAATTAGCCCAATGTAAACATTACGTGCTTTTGATGAATTGGCTTCACACAGGCACGCTCTGATATGCATGCATGATCTAATGTGACACAAAAATGAGACAGAGGGCTGGTTTGAGGGGTGGGCTGTTGGCTTGCGTGAGGCAGCGGGTAGGAGGTCTTTCCGTAGGAGGGCACCCCACCCTGTGTCTTCTCGATGGTATCTGACAAAAACCTGAGTATGTTTTACAGTCTTAGAGCAATTAGTGTTTTACAACCCACATTGTGATTTCATGATCTATCATATTTCATGTTCAGACTCAATTTTAACTGTTTAAAATTTGTGTGTTTTTCTTTAATCTTCTCAAAGTGCATTTTTGACATTCTGATGGCTGTTTATAAGGTTGTTTTTTTGTGTCAGAGCCTTCCTGACTAAATGCCTAGTTTTTCAGATTTCTCCCTTAGCCCCTTTCCTTCGCAAGTCTGCTTCTTGGCCTTTGGGGCAATACAAAGTATGTTTGTGGTGATTAGGGAGTAGTAGAGGAGGTTTCATATTTGCATGAAAGTCCCAGAGTTGTTTCCTGGGTCCCTGTTGGGTTCCACTTCTGCCTTGCCCTTTTAGTCCTGCTTCCCAGAAATAACCAGTCAAGGTCTCTCCTCCTCCAGAGGGCGCATAGAAACCTTTGGGTGCCCTCTGTATCATATAAGAGCAGCTGGCAGAAGTTCTAGAAAGATAAACTCAGGCCCTGCTTTTCCTTCATTGTACTGTTTACTGTGTGGTGGTCATATCCATGTGGTTCTCTCCCACAGGACAAAATGGGAAACCAGACAACAACCCTCTCATTTTTAGTTTCCCCGTAATCAGTCACATATGCCTCCCACACCAATCTGAGATTTTGGCTGAAAACGGGGAGGACGTCTTGACTGGACCTCACCACTAAATCTCTTACTGTCTCTGCAATCTTCCAGGGTTAGAAGAATCTTATTTCTCTTTCCCAAGATTACATTTGTCTTGTCACCTTCTCTGGACCAAAAGGGTTGGTCAAACTGCAGCAAAAGAAAGTAATTTATTTTAAGAGAAGAATTTAAGAAATTGTATGCTCTGTATGTGCATGCATTTAGTTCTATTGAAATTGGATATGTACATAAAATATTTTTCTGCACCTTAAATTAGAATGTAATAACCTATCTTGCATACTCTTCTCTTGGGGATGTACGTATACCTAAACACTTTAAAGAATCAAAAAAAGGGGACAGGAGTCCATAAGTAAAGGCATGGTTTCACGTGTTACTCGTTTCTGCCCTGCCCATGTTTCTCAGAGGGGACCATTTTTTATCCTTCTACACAATTTCTGTTTACATTGTTTGGATGAGTATACCACCAGATTATACAGTATCATTGTGATGAGGGAAGATGTCTCCCTGTAGGGAACTTGTCTGCTTCACCTGGAGGGAAACTTTGAGGGGAGTCCAGGGGTTACAGATTGCATCTGATTCACGGTCTCTGTATGCAGACTTCTAACCATTTAATTCTTATTGAGCTCTCTCTTACGGAGAGCTCATTATATACTAAATGTATGGGTATGATGAAATTTACTATAGCATTTAAATTAAGCATGCCCAATCATTTGCAGATGTCTTAAAACGTGAAAACCACATTTATAATGAAGATTACATATATAGAGTAGGTATGTGTAACTGATAAACTGAACACATGATTCATGAGATGCGATCAAAGTTTTGTCTCCCAATACCCCTTTCAACTTTATTCAGAGGGAAAGACTTTCTTCAGCTACTCAGTAGAGTTATTAAAGTAACAAACTGTACTGGAATCAATTTATGTCACCAAATAAGTCACAATTCAAAAATTAAAAGCCTCAGGTTCAAGCTCTTAATTTACACTTCAGTTTTTTGTTTTATTTTTCAAATATGTGTCTTTCACATTCTCATAGCTAAGTCCTGGGGTGTAGTGATTACCTATATTTTTTCTTTCTTACACTATTCCTCCCATGGATGTTCTCTACCCCATTAGTGATAAGGCATGGGGAGAGAAGAGAGGTAATGGAGTACAAATGTTGGCTGGTGGTTTTGTGCCCTCTGGGCTTGGCATGGTTAAAGTCCACTCTCTCCCGTGGTCCGTTCCACTGGCTCTTGTGAGAATCCTAAATGGGGGCCCTCGTACTTACTGTGTCCTTGATTCAGAAGATTGTCTAGTCTGACTAGTGACTAGAACCTCCTCCTGTAGCCTCCAGGGACTGCTTCCATCTTTAGCTTCTCGCTTCAGAATCTCTGCTGCTCTAGAGCAGGACTCAAGGTGACCCTTTGCTAGGTCTCTCTCACTTACAGCACATATGAAACACTCATGCATTCCTTGTTCCAACAGACTCTGGGGATGGAGCCAACCTCAGCGATGAGGAAACTCTCCTGGCTCTGCCACTAAAGCACTAAGTCAGCCAGTCTTACATATTATAGTTTTCTCTCCCCATAGAGCCCTCCAGCACATTCCCAAATATTCCTCCATCTGTTTTCTCCGTAAGCACCCTAGTTCACTATGCCCCCAACAGCACTGGTCACAGAATAATCTCTTTTCAGAGTCTGACTTAAATCTCTCCCCCACCAGAGTTTGAAGAAAGGAGCTAGGTTCCAATCCCATCTCCCCACTTCACCTCAGTCTCCCTCCACCCCAGCCTCAAGGAGTAGGCCCTCCAGCATTATGTGACACTCTTCGAAATGCCTCTTCACAAAACTGTCTCTTCCAACATCATATCTCGTCTCCATTCTGACCCCCCCCACCTTTTTATTCTTCATCTGGCCATGGTGTCCAAAGAATTATAAACTCGGTTTTGGCTGTTATCTGCTATTTTATAAATTTCATCTAGTATTTTACCTTTGTAAATTTATTTTTTATCTTTTTAAATTTTGTAAACAAATGATGTCTAACACCTTGTCACATACTCTTTCATCCAGGTCATCACTCCTTTCTTTCTACGGTAGTGATTTCTTGTCTTATTTTCCTTTGTCTTCATTATTTAGGACTCTGGATTGTAACTAAAAGAAAGTACCTGAAGTTGGCTTATGCACCTGTTAATGATGATAATTCTTTCATGGAAGTGACGGGCAAGAGTGCAGCTCTGCCTTAGAATGGATTTGAGCCAGGCACTAGAAGGTAATAGGGAGCCTAGGGAATATTCTCACTCTACTATATATATATATATATATATGTATATATATATATATATACATATATATATATATATGATTACACAAATTCTGAAATCCTTCTCAGTCTAAAAGTACAAAAATCTTTATTTCAGCTATCATTTGAATTAGGCTGAATTCTCTATGATTGTTTCTGTTGAATTTCCTAAGGAATAAAATGATTGGCTATCAATTGATTAAGTATTGGGATAGAATGAACGCGTGAAGTTAAGCCTTACTGTATATACTTTGGAGTCTGGCGCCTTAGCCCGCTCGGCCATCCTGGCACCCTTACTGTATATACTTTAAAAGGGCTATATGTATGTACTTTAAAAGAGCTGTAAGATGGTCATTTATAAAACATGGTAAAGCAATGATTTTACTTCTAAGTCGCCACAGCGAAAACCAACAGTTGTTATAATAATGTCTTTTGATTGATTTCTTTGATGGAACAGTAACTAAGGTCATGTGAGAAATGCCTAGAACACTCTTTTCCAGACATAGGCATTCCTTCATCTACTTGACCTCTGCTCAACTACCATCTTTCCAGGGAAGCCTTCTCTGACCATGACAACCCTATTTAAAATTACATGATTTACCCCCTGACAGTCTATTTTTTCCTTCTCTGCTTTATTTTTCTTCAAAACACCTATCACCTTTTAAAATACCATGTTTTAAAAATATTTAGTAGTAAAGTATTTGGCCTAGTGCCACTTTACCTAGAGTGTAAGTTCTATGAGGGCAGAAATTCACGTTTGGCTCATTCCTAGTACCTAGAACAGTGCCTCAGTATATTTTGAATGGATAGTTGTTGTAGAATCAGTATATGTTGAATAGGTCCAGAATGTGTGCCTTGATTGATCCTGAAGTATAATTGACATACGAAATTGTATTAATTTTAGGTATACAACATAGTGACTTGACAATTCCATATGTTATGTAATTCTCACCATGAAAAGTGTAGTTACCACCTGTCACCATACAAAATTATTACAATCTTATTAACTCTCCTGTCCCTTCCATCCCTGTGACTTATTTCTTTTGTGACAGGAAGTTTGTACTTCTTAATTACCTTCACATCTTTTGCCCATCCTCCCACCCACCTCCCCTCTGACAACCTCCAGTTTGTTCTCTGTATTTATAAGTCTATTTATGTTTATTTTGCTTGTTCTTTTGTTTTGCTTTTTAGATTCTACATGTAAGTAAAACCATATGATATTTGTCTTTTTCTGACTTGATTACATTTAGCACAATGCCATCTAGGTGTATCCATGTTGTTAACAAATAGCAAGATCTCATTCTTTCTATGGCTGAGTAATATTCCATCCTGTCTATATACCACATCTTTAACCATTCATCAGCCAATGAACACTTAGGTTGCTTCCATAAGTTGACCATTGTAAATAATGCTGCAATAAACACAGAGGTGCACATATCTTTTCAAATTAATATTTTTGTTTTCTTTGGGTAAATACCCAACAGTGGAATTATCAGATCAGTAGTATTTGTCTTTCTAACTTTTTGAGGGAGGGAATTCCATACTGTTTTCCATAGTGCCTGTACCAATTTACATTCCCACCAACAGTGCATGAGGATTCCCTTTTCTTCATATTCTCTCTATCACTTGCCATTTCGGGTCTTTTTGATAATAGTCATTCTGACAGTGTGAAGTGATATCTCATTGTGATTTTTGATTTGTATTTCCCTGGTGATTAGTGATACCGAGCATATTTTCATGTGTCTGTTGGCCAATATTTTCTTTGGAAAAATGTCTGTTCAGGTCCTCTCCCCATTTTTAATAGGATTATTTGGGGATTTTTGGTTTTGAGTTGAATGAGTTCTTTATATATTTTGGCTACTAACCTCTTTTTGGATAAATGACCTCCAAATATCTTCTTCCATTTAGTAGGTTGCTTGCCTTTTCCTTCTTGAAAACATTTTTTTTAATGTTTTATTTTTGGAGAGAGAGAGCAAGGGAGGGGAAGAAAGAGGGAGACACAGAATCTGAAGCAGGCTCCAGGCTCTGAGCTGTCAGCAGAGAGCCCAACACGGGGCTCAAACTCAAGAACCATGAGATCATGATCTGAGCCGATGTCAGATGCTCAACTGACTAAGATACCTAGGTGCCCCCCCTTTTTTTTTTCCTGTGCAAAGGTTTTTAGTTTGATGTAGTCCCAATACTTTATTTTTGCTTCATTTCCCTTTCCTGAGGAGACATATCCAGAAAAAATTGCTAAGGCTGATATCCAAGAGATTACTGCCTATGTTTTCTTATAGGACTTTTTATGGCTTCAAGTCTCACATTTAAGTCTGTAATCCATTTTGAGTTTATTTTTGTGTATGGTGTAGGAAAGTGGTCTACTTTCATTTTTTTGCATGTAGTTGTCTACTTTTCTCAGCACCCTTTATTGATGAGACTCTTTACCCCATTATATATTCTTGCCATGTGTGCCTCCATTTTAACTGATAGTTTAAACAAATTTAAAGTAGATTTCTCTAAAATTTTAGTTATAAATTATTTGAAAACAAATCGGTAATTTGCTTAGTTACTATTTTTACTTGAGAGAAAGAGAGAGAGAGTGCATGAGTAGGGGAGAGGGTCAAAGGGAGAAGAAGAGAGAATCTTAAGCAGGCTCCACACTCACTGCGGAGACAAAGTGGGGTTCAGTCTCATGACTGTGAGATGATGGCCTGATCGGAAATCAAGAGCCAGACACTTAACTCACTGAGCCACCCGGGCACCCCTTCTTAGGTTTTTTTTTTTTTTTTTTTTTTTACCGTAGCACTTTACATTGTTTAAGATGAAATGGAAGTTATATCAAGGGGAGTTACAAACGATATTACTGTTCTTGTTATATTTTTTAATGTAAAAATTTTTCCAGAAGAGCTTGAATATTCATTTTCTGATCATGAAATAAAATACATAAATATGTATTTAGTGATTAATTTTAATGTTTGTAACAAACGGACTATTATTACTAATTCTGTCATCTTGAATCTTAATTATATCTTATTAACTTAATATTTGCGATGTATTTACAGGGACAGAAAGTAAAATTGCTAAATTCAGAAAGCATCTGCACCCTAAAAGAATTCTGTACATATCCTGAAAGATTATTTTAAGCAAAAGTAAGCTACTTGGAATGAAAGAGAAATGGCATATTTAAACTTATATCCCTTTTTACTTAATTCAGAACTTTTGTTATTTTTCTATGTAAATTGATTTTTTGGCATGCATTTATTTTGTTTTTATCTGTGTTGAGCCTTCCTGAGGACACTGCTTAAGTTTTGCTCTTACTTGTATGATTTTCTTTTACTAAATTTTATTAAAGCAAGAGAATATTTAAGATAGCATAAAAATTAATATGAAGAAAGGATATTGAGGGAATGTATAAAAATTATTTTAACAGTTTAAAAGGATAGACATTGAAAAAATAGTTGATTCGTTCTAGTTGATACATTAAAGTCGAACTTATCTCTGTTTACTATATGGTGTATTTTAGCTCTTTCATACATATTTTCTATGACCCACATCCCACTGAAGTAGCTGGAGGAATTTGTAGAATGTGGTATTTTAGTCATAGAGTCTTCACAAATAGATGGCAGGAAGCAGAAAAGAAAATAGCCTGGATTTCTAAGTTAGATGAATGTGTTTAGGTCTGGGTGCAGCAACAAAAGCTTAAGGAAGACATTCTTGTATTTATGGCATTTGTATTATAGACCTAGAACAATGAAGATTCATTCTAAAGCCATAAAAGCTTCCATTAGAATAGTCAACCATAATTTCATATTATTATTGTGGGCTTTATTTTTCCCAAGCCTCAGTTTCCCCATCTGTAAAATGGGTGTTATTTTACATATGTGTATGTGTATATATATATACATACATGTTGGTACATTGGGGTATAAGTTATACATTCTTCCCAAACCATATGAATTAGGCACTAACTCTGACTTTGCGGTATTGATTAAAGAGGTTTAGTGACCTAAGACCTCATAACTAGTAAGTGACAAAGTCTGGTTAAATGTGACATAGCTTCTAGTACTACAGCCTTCACGTTATGCCCCACTGAAATCAGCACCTGGCATTTAAGATACAGAGAAATAAAGAGCTGGAGATCATGAGAGACCAAGAGATAATGATAATAAGGAGAGCGAATGAAAGCGAGATATAATTGATATATAACATTGTCTTAAGTTTAGGTGTACAACATAATGATTCAGTATTTGTTTATACTGTGAAATGATCATCACAATAAATTGAGTCAATATCCATCACCACAAACAGTTAAAATTTTTTTCTTGGGATGAGAACTTTTAAGATCTACTCTTTTAGCAACTTTCAAATATATAACACAGTATTATCAACAGTAGTCACCATGCTGTATGTTATATCTCCAGGATTTATTTATTTTATAACATGGAAGTTTGTACCTTTTCACCTGTTTTGCTTACCTCCCCACTGCCCCCATCTTTGGCAACCAATAATCCGTTCTCTATATCTTTGAGGTCTGTGTTGTTGTTTTTGTTTGTTTTAGATTCCACATGTAAGTTTAGATTCACAAGCTCTGTCTTTCTCTGTCTTGTTCCACTTAGCACAATGCCCTCATGGTCATCTATGTTGTTGCAAGTGGCAGGTTTCCTTCTTTTTTATGGCTGAAGAGTACTCCAGTGTGTGTATGTGTGTGTGTGTGTGTGTGTGTACGTGCGCGTGTGTGCATGTGTGCTGTGACTTCTTATTCATTCATGGATGGACACTTAGGTTGCTTCCGTGTCCTGGCTACTGTAAATAATGCTGCAGTGAACCTGGGGTGCAGATATCTTGGAGACAGTGTTTTTATTTCTTTTGGATTATGTACCCAGAAATGCAATTGCTAGATCATATGGTTGTTCTGTTTTTAATTTTTTGTGAAACTTCCATACTCTTTTCCACAATGGCTGCACCAATTTTCCTTTTTACCAGTAGTACACAAGAGTTCTTTTTTCTCTAAATCTTTGCCAACAGTTATTATTTCTTGTTTTTTTGATACTGGCCATTCTGACTGGTGTGAGGTGATAACTCACTGTGTTTTTCATTTGCATTTTCCTGATGATTAGTGATTTTGAAGACCTGATCATGTACCTGTTAGCCATCTGTATGTCTTTAGAAAACTGTCTATTCAGATTCTTTGTTTATTTTTCAAATTGGGTTGCTTTCTTTCTTTGGACTTGTAGGACTTCTTTATATGTTTTGGTTATTAATTCCTTATCAGATATATGATTTGCAAATATTTTCTCCCATCAGTATACTATCTTTTAATTTTATTGGTTTTTTCCTACTGTGCAGAAGCTTTTTAGTTTAATGCAGTTCCATTTGTTTATTTTTGCTTTGTTGCCTTTGATTTTGGTGTCTAAAAATATCTTGTTGACTTGAGTAAAAGCGGAATGAAGCCTAATTATGAAAGTGGAACTGTCATTATACATTTCATTTATCCAAATTAGACTACATGTGTTCCATATACATATATCATTTACATATGGCAGTATGGACTTTCTATATTAACTACTTTATCTTTATTTAGTGCACACCAAAACAAAACAAAACAATTCAAATCCATGTAGGAGAAAGAGTGCACAAACTCACATAGTATAGGATATGGTGACTTGTGGATTATTGGGGGTAATTTTGACAACGTGCACTTTAAAGCATAACCCATGTTAGAGGTGATTTTATTGTGGTGTTAATGTAAATGTTTTTTTCTGAGTTAGATTAAATTTTGCACAAAATATGATAATTTATAGATTTCTGCCAACATGCTACATTCAGCAAAAAAGCCTTAACTTTTTAGTATAGTACAGAACTGGATGTTTTTTATGGTGATGTGCTTATACGTCTGTATTTCCTAGTTCATTTTATGGGAGTTGCAACTTACTCAAGTATTACATTCAGGTACATACAGAGATATTGTTTAAAATAGTGGTTACTGCTCCGCCCCAACCCCAGAAATTGGAATGTACCTGAAATATCTATACATTTATAATGAAAATAACACAATACCAACTTGGAAATGAATTGTCCTGGATGACTCATAAGGAGATCTACTCATAACAAGGCTTTGAAAACCTTGAAAGAAATGTGCCATCAAAATGTTAATGTGTTTTCACTTAAAAAGAAAAAAAATTCTCTCTGGAAACTGCCTTACATAGGATTTGGAGTTAACATTCCAGTTTCTCAACTGATTGAAACCATTGGCTATTTTATTTACCAACGTACTTTGGACTTATTACCATCTGCTGTTTATTGTCAGGGCATGCAAAATTCCTGGGATTGTATATCCTCCAGCAGATTTCTTTGTTATGGTCCATTTTTGTGGGCTGTTAGTTCAATTTTTCTTGGTAGCTCCACTATTCCTGTTACTAAAATCTGTGCGTTGGTGTATTCTTCCATGACCTGAACAACAAGTGTTTACTTTCCAAAAGAAATAACAAAGCATATGTAAATTATAATACTTAACATATTCTGACCCTGTTGACCACATTTAACTGTATTGCTTTCAATAACCAGATATGTTTTTCTTATTATTATTTTCATTTTTCCCTGAACTAAAACCATTGAACCTATTTTGTTTCCTAAAGTATTGTTAACCGGTGTTTCATTCCACTGGCCCGTTAAATAAAGCTCTCCCTGATCTCTTGCTTACTGTAATAGGATGTGTACCCACCCATCCCCCAACCCCAATTCCACTCCCCCCCAGGAAAAAAATATATGCATTAGAGTCTGAACTCTCAGTATTTCAGAATGTTACCTTATTTAGAGCTAGGGTCTTTTTAGAGGTAATCAAGTTTAAAATGAGGTCGTTTGAATGGGTGCTAATCTGATATGACTAGTGTCCTTATGAAGAGGGGAAATTGGGAAACAGAAACAGGAGACTACCACATGAAGATCAGAGTTATGTTGACATTAGACAAGATACAACCAGAAACCAAAAGAAGGGCCTGCCACAGATTTTTCCTAAGCACCCCCAGAGGGAGCGTGACTCTGCTCATACCTTGGTCTCAGATTTCTAGCCTCCAGAACAGTGAAACAATAAATTTCCAATAAGTCACTCAGCATGTGGCTATAGCAGCCCTAGCAAATGAATACACTTGCTCACTAATCTTGTTGATCATTCTATTTCTTCATGTTCCCTTCTGTGTTCCCGAAGTTTCTCGAGTCTTTGCCTTTTTTCATTGCTATTCCTTTATATTGGGCTGGCTGTCTCTTACACTCATATATTCAAAATTACCTTTCACTTAAGGTCTCATTGCTCAGATGCCAAATTGTTTATGAAAATTACAATAAACAACAAACTCCTCTTAAAATTAAGAGTATTTCCTCCCCAATGTCCCATTTTGAGGTCATTATTTAAATTCCAAAGGGCTAGCAGGTGGTTGTCTTTCTATTACCATAGTAGATATCCAGGGCTGTGTGTTCTGGGAAGGTTTGTTAAATGAGTTATTGGAAGGAGACATGAGATATGAACGTGTAAACTGATAGACGCAGGTGCAGTGCCCTGGGGCAGGAGGTGAGAGGTCCGCATTTATGGGGAAGATGGTTAGTATGTGGGAAAATTCTCCCCGTTTAATCCAAGCTCAGTTAGGTTCTGGGCATTTCTCCAATGGCCCTAGGAGCATCTTTTCTTGATTCCACTTAGCCTGGCTCTGCCCAGCCAGCAAAACTGCTGCAAAAATGTTCTCCTGTATTTTATTCTGGGTCATTTTCTTTTAATACTTAGACTTTAATATGAAATTTATTTGGAGCAGAGTGACCTAATTTTTTCTAGAAGTCAACTTTTTCTTTTACCAATATTTAAATTCCCATGTTAGCCAGAAGCATTATCTTCTATCGATTGATTTCGGGGCTAATTTTATTTTAACTCATAATAAATTTGAATATTGTGCAAGGCACATCCTTTTGATTGCCATTTTGTTGGTAAAACACATATGAACAAGACGTTTACTATTCCACACAAAGTGAAATGCATCTTTATCTTTGAGTTTAACATACAATTTTATTATAGGAAAGTGACACCTTCACAGTATTTGGAATTGTCAGTAGGTAATGTGAATTTTCACTCTTTAGGAAAATCTTACAGTTTTATTTATACTTAAAAACCTTTCTTTTTGAGTTTATTTATAATTTATTTTTCCTCCATTAAATTAGGGGAATGAATATCACTCAGAAATATTTAATTTTTATTCAGATTATTTATTAAAGTAATATTTTAATTTTAGTAAGCTTTCAGTCCATTTTTTTTCAAGATTTACAAGTATAGAATTGTTGAGATAAGAATGGCTTTTCTTTTTTATATTTTGATCCATCTGGGTTTTCTAATTTGTTTCTTACTGTAACTGATTAGAAACTTCTAAAAGCAAGAAATAATGATGACCAGAGTCAGCATTCTTAATGATTTCTATTTGAATGGAAAATCTTTTTTCTCTCACATCAAGGAAAAATGGGTGTGAGATTTTCATCAAGTCTTTTCAGTGTCTCCTGAGATGATTATGCAGTTTTTCTTAAGGAGTTTATTGTTTTGATGTCTTATAAGATTTAATAAACTTTAAGCCTTTCTTGCACTTCAGATAAAATCTAACAGCATTTTAGAAAATTCACAATGAATAAAATATTCTAGAAAATATCTTCTATGAAGCTTTGAAAGAATTCACTGTTAGTATATTATATTAAAGTCTTTATGTGGTACAATTTTTTAATATTAAAAAAAACCTTTTTTGGGGTGCTTGGGTGGCACAGTTAGGTAAGCATCCTACTTTTGCTCAGGTCGTGATCTCACAGTTCATGAATTCTGTGCTGACAGCTCAGAGCCTGGAGCCTGCTTCAGATTCTGTGTCTTCCTCTCTCTATGCCCCTCCCCTGCTCATGCTGTCTCTGTCTCTCAAAATAAATACACATTAAAAAAAATTCCTTTTTGGTGTTTGGGGCTTTGGCATTTGGATCAATCTTAGTAATTTATATGAGCAATCTTGTTTTTCTCTTCTGCCGATAATTTCAAATTTTAATCATGTTTTATCACTTTTTAAATTTTTAATTTTTTCTTTTATTTTTTAAATGAATATAATTTATTGTCAAATTGACTAACATACAACACCCAATGCTCATTCCAACAAGTGCCCTCCTCAATGCCAATCACCCATTTTCTCCTCCCCCCATGCCCTGACATCAACTCTCAGTTTTTTCTCTGTATTTAAGCATCTCTTGTAGTTTGCCTCCCTCCCTCTCTGTTTGTAACTATTTTTCCCCCCTTCCCTTTCCCCATGGCCTTCTACTAAGTTTCTCAAGATCCACATATGAGTGAAAATATATATCTGTCCTTCTCTGACTGACTTATTTCACTCAGTTTTATCACTTTTCTTATTGAATAGAAATTTGTTACTAAATATGTTTACTAAATTTGTATAAATATATATATATGATGCTTCTATTAATAGTGGTTTATTATTTTATTTCTATACTTTTTCCTTCTGAATTCTTTGCATTTTATTAATCTTTTAATTTTTTCATTGAGATATAGTTGACATAAAACCATAGTTTCAGGTGTGCAACATAATGATCCAGGATTTGCACATATTACAAAAAGATCACCATAGCAAGTTTAGTTAACATCCATCACCACACATTGTTACAAGAATTTTTTTATGAGAACTTTTGAATGTGTTATCTTAGCAACTTTAAAATATACAACACAGTGTTATTAACTGTAGTCACTATGCTGCACGTTACATCCCAGGACTTAAATATTTTATAATTAGAAGTTTGTACCTTTTCCTTCCCTTTTCCCATTTCACCCACCTCCATGCCCTGCCTCTGACAGTCACCAATCTGGTCCCGTTATAGTCCACATATGAATGAGACCATATGGTATTTGTCTTTTTTTAATCTGACTTATCTCACTTAGCATATCGTGAAGGTCCTTCCATATTGTTAGAAGGGGCAAAATTTCCTTTCTTTTTAACTGAGTAATATTCCATTGTGTATACATAAAAGAACATTTTTATCCATTCATCTGTAGATGGACACTTAGGTTGTTTCTATGTTTGGGTTATTGTAAATAATATTGTAATGAGCATGGGGGTGAAGGTATCTTTTCAAGTGAGTGTTTTCATTTCCTTTGGATAAATACCCTAAAGTGGAATTGTTGGATCATACGGTAGTTCTAGTTTTAACTTTTTGAGGAATGTCTATACTCTTTTCTATAGTGACTGTCCCAATTTTCATTCCCATTTGCAGTGAACAAGGGGGCCCTTTCCTCTACATCCTTGTCAACACTTATTTCTTTTTGATAATAGTCATTTTCATAGGTATGAGGTGATATCTTATTGTGATTTTGATTTTAATTTCTCTGATGACAAGTGATGTTGAGTGCCTTTTCATGTACCTGTTGGCCATCTGTATGTCTTCTTTGGAAAAAGATCTACTCAGATCCTCTGCCCATATTTTAATCAGTTTTTTTTAACCATTGAGTTGAGTGAGTTTTTATATAATTTGGATATTAATACTTTATCAGATACGGGATGTGTAAATATTTCCTCCCACTCAATAGGTAGCCTTTTCTTTTGTTGACCATTTCTTTTTCAGGGCAGAAACTTTTTAATTTGATATAGCCTTATTTCTTAATTTTGCCTTTGTTGCCCTTTTGTTGTCAAATACCAAAAAATATTGCCAAAATCAATGCCAAGATACCTACTGCCTATGTTTTATGGTTTCAGGTCTTATGATCAAGTCTTTACCTCATTTTGAGTTACTTTTTGTATATGGTCCAAGACAGTGGTCGTATTTAATTCTTCAGCATGTGACTATCCAATTTCCCTAACAGGACTTATTAAAAAGTCTGCCCATTCCTCATTGTATATTTTTGGCTCCTTTGCCCTAAATTAATTGACCATATATTTATGGGTTTATTTCTGGGCTCTTTATTCTGTCCCATTGTTCTATGTATCTGCATTTATGCCATTACCAAAGTATTTTGATTATTATAGCTTTATAATATACTTGAAATGAGGAAGTGCAATACCTCTCAATTTGTTCTTTTTCTACGTGATTCTCACTATTTGGAGTCTTTTTTGGTTCCATACAAATTTTAGAATGATTTGTTTTATTTCTGTGAAAAATACCATTGGAATTTTGATAGGGATTGCATTGAATCTGTAAACTGGTTTCAATAGTGTGGACATTTTAACCATATTAATTCTTCCAACCCATAAGCACAAAATATCTATTTATTTGTGTCTTCCACAATTTCATTCATGAAGGTTTTGCAGATTTCTTTGTACAGGTCTTTCACCATCCTGGTTCAATTTCTTCCTAGGTATTCTATTCTTCTGAGGCAATTATAAATGGAATTATTATGGTCTTAATTTCTCTTTCTCATAGTTTATCAGTGTGAAGAAATGCAACAAATTTTTGTATTATCGATTTTGTATCCTGAGACTTTACTGAATGTATTTATTAGTCCTAACAGTGTTTTTGGTGGAGTTTTGGGTTTTCTATATATAATATCATGTCACCTGAAAATAATGACAGCTTTAATTCTTTCTTTCCAACTTGGATGGAAATTTATTTTTCTTGCCTAATCACTCCAGCTGGGACTTCCAATACTATGAGTAAAAGTGGCAAGAGTGAGCATCCTTGTCTTGTTACTGTCTTAGAGGAAAAACTTTCAACTTTTTATCATTGGTAATAAGGTTAGCTGTGGGCTTCTCATACATGGCCTTTATTATGTTGAGGTATGTTCCCTCTATCCCCACTTTGTCAAGAATTTGTAAAAATCATGAATAGATGTTGACTTTTGTCAAATGCTTTTCCTGCATCTATTGAGATGATTGTATGATTTTTATCCTTTGTTATAATAACCATACTAATTCTTCCATTAATAACATGGTGTATTACATTGATGGATTTGTGTCTGTTTAATCATTTTAGAATCCCTGGAATAATGCCACTTGATTATAGTATATGATTGTTTCAACATATTGTCATATTTGATTTGCTAATACTTTGTAGAATATTTTTGCATTTATATTCATTATTAATATTGTCTGTTATTATCTTGTAGCATTCTTGCCTGGTTTTGGTACCAGAGTAATGCTGGCCTTGTTTAATGAGTTTGGAAGTGTTCTCTCTTCCTCTTGTTTTGAAAGAGTTTGAGAAAAATTTGTATGAAGTCATCAGTGAATTCTCTACCAGTGATACTGTATAGTCCAGAAGTTTGGTCCTGGACTTTGATTTGTTGGAAAGTTTTTACTAGGGACTCAATCATTTTATGAGTAATCAGTGTGTTCAGTTTTTCTATTTCTACATGATTCAGTCTTGGTTAGTTGTATCTTTGTAGGAATTTAGCCATTTCTTCTAGATACCTAATTTGTTGATGTATATTGTTCATAGTAGTCTGTTACAGTTCTGTTTGTTTCTGTAGTATCAATTGTAATGTCTCCTCCTCCATTTCTGATTTTATTTGGGCCCTCTATTTTTTCTTGGTAAATCTAGCTACAGGTTTGTCAATTTTGTTTATCTTTTTGAAAAAGCAGCTTAGTTTCCTGTATCTTTTCTGTTCTCTTTTTCTCTTTATTTCATTTATTTCCTTTGACCTTTGTTATTTTCTTTCTTTACTAACTTAGGGCTTCATTTGTTATTCTTTTTCTAATTCCTTGAAGTATAAAGCTAGGTTGTTTGAGACTGTTCCTTTTTGTTTGTTTGTTTCTTTCTTTCTTGATGTAGTCTTTTAACTATAAAATTTGTACAACTGCTTTTGCTGCATCCTGTAAGTTTTGGTGTGTTGTTCAGTAGTATGTTGTTTAATCTTCACAAAATTGTGAAGATATTTTACTTGTATTCTTGTAGTTGATTTCTAATTTCATACCGTTGTGGTCAGATAGGTGCTTAATAGGATTTCAGTCTTTTTAAATAAGGACTTGTTTGTAGCCTAATATAAGCTTGATACATTCTTGAGAAGAATGTGCCTTCTGTTGCTTTGGGATGGAAGGTTCTGTGTATGTCTGTTAAGTCCATCTGAACCAACATGTCATTTAAGGCTAATGTTTATTTATTGATGCTCTGTCTGGAAGATATATACATTGGTAAAAGTGAGGTATTAAAATTCTACTATTATTGTATTGCTGTCTATTTCTTCCTATAGGTCTGTTAGTATTTGCTTTCTATATTGAGGTGTTTCTATGTTGGGCACATACATATTTTTAAATGTTATATCCTGTTGTTGGTTTGACTCCTTTATCAATAGGTAATGACCTTCTGTGTGTTTTAAAGTCTATTTCATCTGATAAAGCCCCAGCTTTCTTTTGGGTTTCCTTTTGCCTGGAATATTTTTTTTCCATCCCTTCAATTTCAGTCTGTGTGTGTCCTGCATCTGAAGTGTGTCTCTTAGGCAACCTACATGTGGGTCTTGTTTTTATCCATTCAGCTACTTTATGTCCTTTGATTGGAGAATTTAGCTCATTTACATTTAGTAATTATTGATAGGTATGTACTTATTGCCATTTTGGTAATTGATTTCTGGTGGTTTTCTAGTTCCTCTGTTTTTTCTTTGTCTTGGCTTTGATGATGTACTGTAGTAGTATGCTTAGATTCTTCCTTCTGCCTTTTGTGTATCTACAGTAAATTTTTGCCTTGTGGTTATCATGAGGATTATATAAAACAATTTATATTTATACCAATTTTAAGATGATAGCAATTTAAGTTTGAATGCATTCTAAGCTCTACATAATACGTTTTTTATGTCTCAATTTATAACTTTTATCTGGTATACCATTAACATAATTGTAGTTATAGTTACTTTCATTACTTTTTTCGTTTAACTTCTTTCATTACTTTTTTTGTTTAACCTTCATATTAGCTTTATAAATGATTAATCCATCACCTTCTACAACTGGAGCATATTCTGAATTTTACTATATGTATTACCTTTATTACTGAGATTTATACCTTAATGAGTTTTCCAGTTACCAATTAATGCTCTTTAATTTCAGCTTTTAAAGAAATCCTTTTAACATTCATGTAAGGCTGGTTTATGATACAAATTCTTTTAGCTTTTGCTTGTCTGGAAAACTATCTCTTTAAATTCATAATGACAAGTGTTATTTTTTCTTTTTGTAAATACTTAGATATGTCTTTTTTTGTTCCATTTCTTTTAAATAGTTAATAAAATTTCATATACAAAATTACTTGGTCATTCTATACCTTTTGATATGTAGTACTTTTATTATTCTATAAGTTGTCCACAGTTGTTTTAGATGTTCTCTGTTATTATGAATAGATAACTGATTTATAGTTTCTATGGTTGGGTATGTTTTGTTTTATAATGTTTAAATGTCTTACATTATGGAGAATTACAGATTTTAAATTTGTTGTTTAAATTAAGGAGGTGGCATCCTCTAATATGTAACTATAGGACTCTGATTTTATCCCAAAGACTATGTAGGGATTACTCAGCAGACTTTCTACTCTAAGTCATAAGGTCCCAAGAATTTTGATAGCGCTTTGAATGTTTTATAAATCTAAACAAAGTTCAGTTTCAATCTTCATGATTATCTTAAGTGATTAAATAGCATTTTCCCATCTAAAATTAAAAACAAAATGTTAGAAGGTGATCAGTTTCAGTTAAATGTCCCTGGACAAAATATGAAAATGTTTCTTTCCTTTGCAGGATACGAAGTTAGTTATATCTCTTCATTTATATTTATTTAAGTAAAAACGTCATATTTCTTCTCTTATGTTTGTGTACTTGATCTGCTAAGAATGGAAAGTTAAAATCTCCCACTATCATGTTTTCAGAGATTTGTATTTGTGCTTTCCGTTTGTGTTTCTGTATGTGTATGAATGTCTGTCTGAAACTCAGAGAAAAAAAAGATTGAATGAATCACATACCTCAATACGCAGTGCAGAATTATTGATGGCTTGCAATGCCCTTTTTGTTTTGATTTATATGTTTATATGTTTAGTCCCCATACTAGTATGTATGTATCCATCATATTTGTCCCTTTATTCTCTCAATAATGGGCACCCAGATTACATTCAACTTCCTACAGCAAGTCTGAATTAATTTTCTTATATACATCCCTTAATGCACTTCTTTGGTATATAAAAGCAGGAGAAGGATTTTCAGGGAAAAAAGATATGAATATACTTAATTAAAGTAGGTGCTATCAGATCTCTCAGAAGGGTTGCCATTTGCATTTCCACCAGCAAGTTGTGAAGATTCCTATGTCTCTTATCCAGCCAGCATTTGGCATTACTCAGCTTTCTAATTTTTGACCATCTGAAAGGTATAAAAATAATATCTCATTTGAATTTGCACTTTGGGGGGCACCTGGGTGGCTGAGTCGTTAAGCATCCGACTTCAGCTCAGGTCATGATCTCAAGTTCATGAGTTTGAGCACTGTGTTGGGCTCTGTGCTGACAGTTCAGAGCCTGGAGCCTGCTTCAGATTCTGTGTCTCCCTCTCTCTCTGCCCCTCCTGCTCATGCTCGCGCTCTCTCTCTCTCTCTCAAAAACAAACAAACATTAAAAAAAATTAAAAAACTAAATTTGTACTTCAGACTCTTAGTTTGAGTATGTATTCAAATATTGAGGTCTTTTAAATTTCACTTTCTATATTTTGCTTGCTTTCAAGTCTTTGCATATATGGTATTGCTATTCTTCCACTATCTTGTTTGTTTGCAAAGTTTCCTTTACAGTCTGAGCCAGGGGTCAGCAAAGTTTGGTCTGCAGGTCAGATCTGACATGTTGCCTTTTCTCATACAGCCAAACGTCTAAAAATGGTGTTTATATTTTTAAATGATACAGGGGAAATGAAGAAAAGACTAATATTTAGGGACACATTCATATGATATAAAATCAAATTTTAGTGTCCATAAATAAAGTTGTATTGAACATAGCCACAAATATTTATGTATTACATATTGCTGGCTTTATGTTACGATGGCAGAATTGAGTTGTTTGAACAAGAACATATGACCCACAAAGCCTAATATATTTATTAGCTGTCCTTTCACAGAAATACTTTCTGACTGCCGGCCTAAAAGAGAGTTTCTGATTGATTTCAGACCTTGGAAATTCAATCTCGTAATCTACACTCATTAATTTTACCATTATATTCTCTAATCAGTAGTCACTATTTTGCTATAACAAATTGATTATAAAATAATTTTATTGTCTGATACCTCATGCCTTTAAGGTGGTGTTTAAAAATTTCATTTCCACTTCTGCAGGGCGCCTGGGTGGCTCAGTTGGTTAAGTGTCTGAATTTGGCTCAGGTCATGGTCTCACAGTTCGTGACTTTGAGCCTCGTGTTGGGCTCTGTGCTGACAGTATGGAGCCTAAAGCCCACTTTGAGTTCTGTGTCTCCCCTGCCCCTCTCTCTGATTCTCCCTGCTCACACTCTGTCTTTCCTTCAAAAATAAAGAAATATATTTTTAAAAAATTAAATAAAAAAGTTAAAAAATTTCATTTCCACTTCTATTCACAAAGATTTTTTAAACATAATTTTATACTTATAACAGGTGTTTTATAAAATGTGATTCGATTTTTGCAAACAAATGAATGAGCTAAATTTTAATTTTTCTTCACAGTAAAACCAACTTTCTCAAAACCATTTAATAAGCAATGTGTCCTTTAGTACATAAATAGGCAATGCTATCTTTCTCCTATATTAAGTTTTTATATGTTAATGGGTCTCTCTCCAAACTTTCTCTTTTGATTCATCAGTCATTTATCTATTTATTGCTTATTGTAATAGTTGAAAGAGCAAGTGTTGATTCATTTTTTAAATATGTCAATTTAGTTACTTGTACCTTTCTATTTTGTCCATGTAAATATTGAACCACCTTTCTTTAATACTCCAAATGGACTTTTTTTAGTTTGAGTTAACAGGTAAAATTGATTTAAAAAAATAAATATTTTAATATTTTTAAATATTATAATTTGGCTAACATAGTTATATTAGTATCAGGCATACAATACAGTAATTCAACAATTCTATACGTTACTCAATGGTGTTTATGACATATGTACTCTGTGATCCCCTTCACCTGTTTCACCCAGGCCCCCTTTCACCTCCACTATAACCATTAGTTTGTTCTCTGTGGTTAAGAGTCTGTTATTGTTTCTTTTTTCTTTGTTTTATTTCTTAAATTCTACATATGAGTTTTGAAATCATGATATTTGTCTTTTCTGACAGACATATTTATTTCACTTAGCACTATACTCTATAGATCCATCCATGTTGTCACAGAGCAAAATTTCATTCTTTTTTATGGCTGAGTAATATTCCTCTGTGTGTGTGTGTGTGTGTGTGTGTGTGTGTGTGTGTGTACACTACATCTTCTTTACCCATTGATCTACTAATAGACACTTTGGCTGCCTCCATAATTTGTCTATTGTCAGTAATGCAATAAAAATAGGGGTTCATAAATATTTTCCAATTACTGTTTTCTTATTCTTGAGATAAATACCCATACTAGAATTAGTGGATCATATGGTAATTCTATTTTTTAAATGTTTCTCAATTTTATTTATTTACATATTTATTTATTAAAAGGTTTAATTTAAATTTTAGTTGGTTAACATATAGTGTGTTGTTGGTTTCAGGGGGAGAATTTAGTGATTCATCACTTAGAACTCTCAGTGCTCTTCACAAGTGTCCTCCTTAATATCCATCACCCATTTAGCCCATTTTCCACCCACCTTTCCTCTAGCAACACTCAGTTTGTTCTCTATAGTTAAGATTCTCTTATGGTTTGCCTCCCTCTCTTTTTCCCCTTCCCATATGTTTATCTGTTTTGTTTCTCAAATTCCACATATGAATGAAATCACATGGTATTTGTGTTTCTCTGATTTATTTCTCTTAGCATGATACACTCTATCTCTATCCACATCAGTGTAAATGGCAATATTTCATTCTTTTTGATGGATGAGTAATATTCTATTGTTTATGTATATTTATATACTGCTTCTTCATCCATTCATCAGTTGTGGATGTTTGGGCTTTCTCTATAATTTGACTATTGTTGATAGTGCTGCTGTAAATGTTGCTGTGCATGTGCCCCTTTAAATCTGTATTTTTGTATCCTTTGGGTAAATACCTAGTAGTGCAATTGCTGGATCATAGGGTATTTCTGTTTTTAACTTTTTAGGTAATCTCCACACTGTTTTCCAAAATGGCTGCACCAATTTGCATTTCCCCTAACAGTGCAGAAAGATTCCTTTTTCTTACCAATACATGTTGTTTCTTGTGTATTTGATTTTACTTATTTTGATAGGTATGAGGTGATATCTCTTAGAACTGCTTTTGTTGTATCCCAAAGGTTTTGGACCATTGTGATTTCATTTTCATTTGTTTCCATGTACTTTTAAAAAATTCTTCTTTCATTTCCTTGTTTGCCCAATTTTTGTTTAGTAGTATATTTAACCTCTGTGTATCTGTGTTCTTTCCATATTTTTTTTTCCTGCGATCAACTTCTAGTTTCATAGCAATATGGTCTTCTTGAATTTTTTGAGGCTTGTTTTGTGGCCTGATATGTGATCTATTCTGGAGAATGTTCTATGTCCTTTTGAAAAGAAAATGTCCTTTAGGATAGAATGTTCTTAATATGCCTGTTAAATCCATGCATTCCAGTGTGTCATTCAAAGCCATTGTTTCCTTGTTGATTTTCTGTTTTGATTATTTGCCCATTGATGTAGCAAGATTTTAAAGCCTCCTACTTTTACTGTATTATCTATTAATTCTTTTATGTTTGTTATGAACTGCTTTATGTATTTGGGTGCTTCTATGTTGGGTGCATAAATATTTATAATTGTTATGTCTTCTTGTTGGATGGTCCCCTTTATGATTATAGAGGGTCCTTTGTCTCGTTAGTCTTTGTTTTAAAGTCTATTTTGCATAATATAAGTATTGCTACACCAGTTTTCTTTTGACATCCATTGATATGAAAGATGTTTCTCTATCATTTCACTTTCAATCTACCAGTGTCTTTAGATGAGTCTCTTGTAGCCAGCATATAGATGAATCTTTATTTAAATCCATTCTGTTACAGTATGTCTTTTGATTGGAACATTTAGCCCATTTACAATCATGGTTTGCTATTTTTCTTTAGATACTTGGATTTCTTTCTCTTCATTCTTTGCATATATATTAGTGGTTTTTGAAATATGGTTACCATTAGGTTTGTATATAACCTCTTCTGCATATAGCAGTCTATGTTAAGTTGATGATTATTTAAGTTTAAATTCATTCTTACTCCTCTCCTCCTCACGTTTTAGGTGTATGTTATCATATTTTGCATCCTTTTATTTTGTAAGTTTCTTGACTGATATTTTACAGAAATACCTGTTTTTACTGCCTCTGTGTTAGATAACTTCATACTGCCACTTTTCGTCTCGCCAGAGAGCTCCCTTTCATATTTCTTGCAGGGCTGGTTTAGTGGTAATAAACTCCTTTAGTTTTTGTTTTTCTAGGAAACTCTGTATTTCTCCTTCTATTCTATGGAAAGCCTTGCTGAATAGAAGATTCTTGACGGAAAAATTTTCCCATTCAGTACTTTGAATATATCAGGCCACTCCCTTCTGGCTTGGAAAGTTTCTGCTAAAAAATCCCCTGATAGCCTCATGGGGATTCTATTGTATGTTACTATCTTCTTTAGTGTTGTTGCTTTTAAAATTATTTCTTCATCACTATATTGTTCCAATTTAATTACAGTATATCTTGGTATGGATCTCCTTTTGTTGATTTTGTTTGTAGTTTCTGTGCCTCCTGGGTTTGGCTATCTGCTTCCTCCCCCAGATTAGGGAATTTTTCAGCTGTTATTTCCTTAAATATATTTTCTGTTCTCTCTTTTCTTCTGGGGCTACTATAATATGAAAATTGCTCTTGATGGAGAGCAGAGTTCCCTAAGTCTATTCTTTTGCATAATTCTTTCTTGCCTCTTTTGTTCAGCTTGATTACCTTCCGTTATTCTGTCTTCTAAGTCATTAGTTTGTTCCTCTGCTTCTTCCAGCCTGTTCTTCATTCCATCAGGCATGTTATTTCATTTATTGAGCCTTTTATCTCTGTTATGTTATTTCTTACCTCTGTGTTAAGGGTCTCACTTACCTGTTTCTTCCACTCTTTTCTCAAGTCAGTAAGTATCCTTATGATCATTGTTTTAAATATTCCATGAGGCATGTTACTTACATGTTTTGCTTAGATCCCTGACCCTGGCCTTGCTCTGCTTTTTGTTTTTTGTTTTTTTGGTTTGTTTGTTTGTTTGTTTTATTTGTTTGGGATAAGTTTCTCTGTCTTCTTATTTTGTCTAAGTCTATGTGCCTGTTTTTTTAGGAAAGTCAGTTACATCTTCTGTTCTTGAGGTTAATGGCCTTTACAAAGAAGAGATTCCTATAGTACTCTTTTGTGCGCTGTCCCCTATTCCCCAGGGCCTGGTGCTTCTGAGAGTGCCTCCAATGTGTGCTGCATCTGCCCTGCTGTTTTATCCAGGTCATTTTCTCCTTCAGGACAGTCTTTTGCAGAGGCTCCCTTTGCCTGTTGTGGGCAGTGTTTAGTCCCTGGCCCGAAAGGGGTGTGTTTAATTGGGTATGCTCTGTTCTGACTGTGAAATGAGCCCTGTCCCACTGCTGCCTGTGCTGGGTCTCTGCAAAACTCTCACACTGAGAGATGCTTGTAAGCAGGGGTTTGGGCTGGTCTTCTGGGGGCCAGGGCAAGCAAAATTGGGAAGGTGGTTCCACAGGAGTGGGGAAGGGAGTAGGAGGTTTGGTGTAAGCAAGTTAGGTAATGAGTTCCCACAGATGGCCTTGTGTCTAGGCTGGGAGCCAAGTAAGGGCAATTGTACCTGATAGCTCTTTTTTTCTTGGAGGAAGATGATCCCTGCCTCTTTGGCAGGTACCCTAGGATTAGTAAACAAATCTGCCTTTTGTATATCACAGGCATTTTTCAAACTGGGGCTTACTGCTCTATCTCCTTGAGGCTATTTGTATGCTGTCTTTTTAAGGGTGGCAACTCAATTTCCTCTTGCCCTCTGGGCTCTCCTAGAGCTCAGCCTACTGACCTTTAAAGTTCCAGGCATTACAGTCCCATTGATTGAAGATCTTATCAAATGATGCCCCTCTAGTTTCAAAACCAAATATTGCAGGGATTTATCTTCCCCTGTGAATTTCTTTTGCCTGGGGTGCCTTGGGTGAGACTCTGTTTATTTCCCCTCTCGGAACCCAGAGCATGCCTCCCTCTAGTAGACAGTCTTGCATATTCTCCCTTCCCTCTCCTACTGTGATGGCTTTTTTACATTTAGCTGTGGAGAGTCTATTCTTCCAGTCTTCTGTCCATTTTCGGGGTTATTTACATTGATGTGGGTGTTACCCAGTTGTGTCTGTGGACAGAGGTGAACTTTGCATCCTCTTACTTGTCCATCTTCCCTGGAAGTCCTGATGTCTTTATAATGTTAAATGGACTCATCTGTAGCAGAAAATATATTCCATTTATTCATATACTTATCTACATACACTGGTAAAGTTAAACACTTGTAAAAATTGAGTTTAGGTATTCCACATAAGGAATTCTCGGGTAACTTAAATTTTTATTGTTTTGAAAGTATACCTCTTTTAATTGTATTTCTAGTTGATTTTTGCTGGTATAGAGAATGCCACTAGTTTTTGTATATTGATTTTGTTTCTGGCAACCTTGCTAAACTCTTATTCATTAATTTAGTTGATTTGTCTAGGCATATGATATTAATTCTAAAAAACAACTTTTTTACATCTTTCCTTAGAAGCCTAATACCTTTTCTTTACCAGCAGCATCACTATTGTTGTTGTTGTTGTTGTTATTATTATTATTATTATTATTATTATACTTCATAGTATTGGCCTGGAAGTCTACAATGTTAAATGACACTGTTGGTGGGCATCTTATTCAATAACTAGAAGTAAGTCTTAAGTTTTCTGTTAAGTATACTATTTATTTGTGTGTGTGTGTGTGTGTGTGTGTGTGTGTGTGTGTGTGTGTGTAGATATTAACTTTAATAAGTTAAGGAGATTTCCTTCCATTCTGGTGTGTGATTTTTTTTTCTAATAAATGAATCTGAGAATTTTTCAAAGATTTTTTTCTCTATTGAGACAGTCACATTATTTTCCCACTCTTTATGTGGCAAATTATATTGTCAAATTTTCATGTCACATGGTGTAATTCATATACCATTAAATTTTCCACAGTTGGGTAGTTTTTAGTATATCCATAAATGTGTGATACCACTATATTTGTCTAGTTTTAAAACATTCTAATCACCCCCAAAGGATATCCTATGCCCATTAAGCAGTGATTCTTCACTGCTCTGTGCCCCCAGTCCTTGGCAGACACCATATTGATTTCTGCCTCTATGCATTTGCCTATTCTAGAAAGTTCTTATAAATAGATCATAAAATATGTTGTCTTTGATGTCTGACTTCCTTCACTTAACATAATGTCTTCAAAGTTCATTCATGTTGTAGCATGTATGAATACTTCATTCTTTTTATAGCTCAATAATATTCCATTACATAAATATATCATATTTTATTTATTCATCACTTCAATATTTGGGTTTTTCTACCTTTGATTATAATGAATAATGTTGCTATGAACATTTGGATACAAGTTTAATATGGACATATACCATGCACTTTCATTTATTTTAGGTACATACCTAGGAATGGAATTTCAGAATTCTAAGGTAACTCTATGTTGAACTTTTTGAAAAACTGCCAAACTATTCTTGACAGCAGCTGTATCTTCATTCTCATCAGCAATACATGAGGTTTTTCCACATCTTCACTTACACATTTTTTTTGTATTGAGGGTCATCCTACTAGGTGTGAAGTGCTATCTCATTGTGGTCTTGACTTGCTTTTCCCTGATAGTTATCAATAATTTGTATATCTTCTTTGGAGAAATGTCTGGTCAATTTTTTTTCATATATATTAATCAGGTTATTTTTGTTGTTGAATTGTAAACATTCTTGACAATCTGGATGTCTTTTTTCTTCTTGCCTAATTACTCTGGCGATAGTTTCTAGTATGGTTGAATAAGAATGGCAAAAGCAGACATCTTTGTCTTGTCCCTAATTTTAGGAGGCAAGCTATTCAGTCTTTCATCCTTAAGTATGATAGTTGTGACTTTTTCACAGATCCCTTTACCTGGTCAAGAAAGCTTTCTTCTATTCCTAGTTTGTTTAGTGTTTTTATTATAAAGGGTGTTGGATTTTGTCAAATGCCTTTTCTGCATCCATTGAATGATCATGTGTTTTTTATTCTTTATTAAATGGTCTGTTGCATTGATTGATTTTCATATATTGAACCAACCTTGTATTCTTGGAATGAATCCCACTTGGTCATGGTGTATAATATATTTCATATGTTGCTGGATTTGGTTTGCTAGAATGTATTATGAATTTTTGTGTCTATATTAATAAAGAATATTGGTCTATAGTTTTATTTTCCTGTAATGTCTGTCTGATTTGGGAATCAGATATTGGCCTCATAGAATGATTTGGGATGTATTCCAGCCCCAAACAAGAGATCCCAGACAATGCCAAGTGGAACAGAACAATCACTCAACTAATCTAAAACAATCCATAGAATTATGACAGATAATAATCACTAAACCCCATTTCTTAGAATATCAAAATTAAAGTCTTGCTTCTATATCTGAGTATACCCAACACTACTTTCAAGTGCTGCCTTGTGAACAAAAGTGGAGAGTCTCTTGAAACTCAGGGAAGATAGAGTGCCCTGATGCTCTTTTGGGGTGGGGAAGGTAGTTCTTATCTGAAGTTAGCAAAATTTAAGGAGGCTACTTCAAAAGAGGGTTCTAACAAAATATTTTGAAAGGAGGTAATACATATATATAAAAGAAGGAGAATCATAGTATTTGTTCACAAAAACAAAGGGAAGTATGACATTGAAGGCCTGTAAAGGGATTGTGATGTTTATTAAAGAAAGGAATACACCAATAATCATTTTTGTTTAATTTTTCACTAAATATATGACATAAGATTTTGGGGGGGGGATATTTTTACCTTCTAGATAGGCTGAGTTCCTCATCTTTATAATTTATCACTTTTATAGTAGCTGTTTCTAGTGGGAGGAGTCAACTATAAAACTATGGGTGTTTTTCTTTTCCTTCACTTATCTGGCTTTTTCCTCAGTATCCTCTTTCCTACAGTTCCCTTCATGTTCATTGTATCATTTTCAGTAATTGGTGGAAGGTTATTTAGAAGACTGAGATTTATTTGCTGTCTAGGACATGAATTCTCTGAAGAATCTATGATTGAGTGTTGGCACTACAACCAAGACAGGTCTGGAGAGGAATTATCACAGAGAATGAAAAGATTTTGCAATCAACATTTCCATTCTGGTTAATTTTATTTATTGCCTAGGTCAAATAGGCAGATTCAATCAGTACAAAATATTTCCCATTATTAAAAAATCCATAGTACTTTTACATTTGAATCTACTGTACTGTATTTTGTAGAATATTTGAATATCCAATGTTTTAGGACCTTTAGTAAAAACATAAAGAAAAATGTTACTTTTCCCCAATAGTTTGTTGAATATTTTGAATGTGCAAATATTTCTAACAAAATCAGGGGTTGTTCAGCCATTATTTTTTCAAATTTTCTTTTCCCTTTCTCTCTCTCCTTCCTTGTTTGTTTGCATGTTCCATTTTTTGGGAAAACTAGACATTTTGAGTAATGTATCTTTAAAATTTTATTTTCCTCTACCCTAGAGTTTGTTATTACTATCTATTGTCATTATTACTGCAGTTTCTTTAGCTGTGTTCCTGAACTAATTCTGTAAAATCTGTTTTCCTTTTTTGTGTGAAGCCCCAAGAGTCTTTATTCAGTTAGTTTAATGGCTGGGTAATAATTGGACAGTGATTTCTTTTTTTTTTTTTAACATTTATTTATTTTTGAGACAGAGCATGAGCAGGGGTGGGGCATAGAGAGAGGAAGACACAGAGTCTGAAGCAGACTCCAGGCTCTGTGCTGACAGACTGACAGCAGCAAGCCTGGTGTGGGACTTGAACCCACAAACTATGAGCTCATGACCTGAGCTGAAGTTGGATGCTTAACCACCTGAGCTATCCAGGTACCATGACTCTGATTTCTTAATTGCCTGGGACCATTAGGTCTCCCAGTCTTTGCCAAAGAGCTAAGTGTATATGTTGTTGCAAGCTTTCTACATTTAGCCAGGTACTTTACCACCCTACCATAGTCCTTACTTCCTTAAAGTCAAGGTCAGACAGAGGTGAGACCTGAGGGATTTTTCAGGTCTTTCCTGAGCAAGTGCACAACCTCTGGGCATGCCTACAGCCCTCCATGTATGTGTAGCCTTACAGATTCCCTGGAATATGTTAGAATGTTTCAAAGCTTCATGCAGTCATGACCACAACATTAAGTTGTTTGGTCAGCTAGTTGTTTGTCTTAGGCAGCTGATATTAAACAGTTGCTGCTGAGTATCTTTGGCAAATCCTTTGAGGATAAAAAGCTATTTGCATTAGGCAAATTTGAGCCAGGTCAAATAAAGACAAGCCGTTTGAGGATTTTAAGGGGACTGCCAGACAAGTCAAATAATGATAGTTACCTGGTGTTTGAAGAAACTCTAAAGCTGTTCTCCTCCAGTTGCTACTATATAGTTGGTTTTTCTGTGATTGTGGAATTTTTGGTTTTCGAGGCTACTCTGGACCTGGGAAATGAGATATGAAAACAGGCCAAGTTGAAATGCTTGTAAAGGTAATTGTAGCTACTGAGATTCAGCTGTTTTTCTTGAATAAATGCTCCCCAGACTATTTTAGACTTTAATTAATTTTCAGGTTCTGAAAAAGTTCAATGGAGAATTTTTGCTAGTGTTTGTGTTGCTTTTATGGAGAAGATTTTAGGTGACTCTTAGTTCATGAGTTCCATTGACAGCACTCATTCATTGAATTATTTTTCATGTAGAATTTTCCTTGGATAACACTAAGTTATTATAATGCATGATTAAGAAATAGACCATTGATGGGTTTCTGGGTGGCTCATTCAATTAAGCATCTAAGTTCGGTTCAGGTCATGACCACACGGTTCATGAGTTTGAGCCCCACGTTGGGCTCAGGCTCTGTGCTGACAGCTCAGCCTGGAGCCTGCTTCAGATTCTGTGTCTCCTCTCTCTGCCCTTCTCCCACTCATGCTCTGTCTCTCTGTCTCTCTCTCCCTCTCTGAAAAATAATTTAAAACATTAAAAACTTTTAAAAATAGACTGTTGGATTTTGTAAAGCTAAATTTAATCAGGGATATCATCGATGCATAAGTGAAATTGTATCATTTGTTGTTTTGTCATCTAAATTTGGAATTCTAATTATACTTGTCCTGAATAATATTCAGACTAAGGATCATTCAAAATTACGGTGTTCACTGTTTATTCATACTGGGGCACAGCCAATCAGAATGGAAGCAACTGATACAGCTGTATAGGTGAGAATTGGCTGAATAATACCTCTCTATATGAATTAGGCTGGATAGTATTTGCTATTTTCTTGGGCAGCTTCTGTTGATGGTGTTATCTGTTTCTGAAAGGTTGATAGAACTCATCTGAAAAATCTTGCACTATTTGGGAACAAGGTGTTAACCATAATTCAAGTTCCTTTAATGCTTCTTATTCAATATTTCTATTCAGTTTTTATTCAACTTTGACATTTTATACTTTCATAGAAATTCACATATTTAGATTTTTTAAAATATTGTTTATAATACTCTCTTGTTTTTGTTTATGCCTCAGTCATGACCTTCATAGCATTTTCCCTTCCTAGTCCACAATCTATTACAGAATCAGTCATTACATTTATTTTTTTTCCTGCTCATTCCATTTAGCTTTTAGGTTTCTTTAGCCTCCTTCAATCTGGAATAGTTCCTTAGCCATTTCTTGGTCATTCATAACATTGGTATTTTGAAATATTCAGGTCATTTATTTTGTAGACAGTTCTTCAATTTTATTATGTATAATGCTTATTGATGATTAGATTTGGGTTATATATTTTTAGAAGAAACACTAATATGATGTCCTTCTAAGAGTAATAATCTTTAACACAAGAGCTTGAAAATATGTCATGGTTTCCAAAACTACAAGATTCTGAAGCATTAATTTTCTTATCAAGTCCCAATTTATTACATAATGATTAGAGGACAGAATATTCATCATATTGATTCTTTAAAATGTATTGTTTTTTCTTGTATTTTTATAAATGTTTCATGCATACTAAAAGGAATATATATTATAGTGAATAACAAAAATTCTCAATTTTATTTAAATATTTCTCCCTTTCTCACTGAAAGTATAACATATGGGAAGGAGGCATGCTTAGTTGGACTATTTCTTTGTTCGGTTCTTCCACCTTTTCTGATGCATTCTTTCTCTATATCTTCACTTCTTGAATTTGATGTGGGGCAAAAGTAGGAGAGGAAGAGAAAAAAAAGAAAACTTTTATTTGCTTGCTATTACACACATCTATATTGATGCTCGGTAGATGTTTAAAGTTGAGTGTTTCTCTTGAGGGTAGTTGCAAGGGGTTCCTCAAAGATTCCCCGCTGGAAACACTTGCTATGCTGCCTGATACAGGCTGTGCTTCTTTGGCTGTTGCCTGTTCCCTCTACACTGCACTTCTGTCTCTAGTGATAATTGTCCCCTTCTTTCTACTGGTAGCATTGCTATTCAAGCTCCAGAAAACAGGACTTAAGCTCTCTGGGGGTTTCTTAAAGATCCTCATTTTTTTTTAAATGGAAATAATTTAACATTTTATTGTAAGAAGTTATGTCCAATATTTGTAAGAGTTCTTCTTTTTTCCACATTTCCTTCTGAATTTTCTTTGTTTGGCAATGTGCTAAGCCACAGATTGTTATGGGATTCTTCCTCTTCTTAAGTGGTAGAAATACTTTGTTCTTCTGTTGTTCTTCTACAGTAAGACCATTGCAACTTTACTCCCGAGAGCCACTGAAGATGCTTTGACCTGAGGGAACAGTAACTTCCAAGCGGTGTTTCATACTAAACCAACTATCATAATTATTGTAAAACCATTTGTTATTAAAGCAATGTTATATATTATTACACTAATGATCCTCATTAATCATAAGAGGACATCTCTTTCTTTTACATATGGGGAAAGGGAAAGAAGTTCTCTCTCCTCACCTCCTGCAAATATTTGCCCTAAATGTAGTTCTTGGACTGGGTGTTGCAAACTACTTAGCGACTACTTCAAAGATATTTTGTCCAGCACTTTGGAATAGGTACTACCATTTTGTTCTTGGCCTCAGGAAGTCTGTCAAAACAGAGAGGAAAATTACCCATTTTAATAATCTATTATAGACTTAATATGATACAAGGTACTCTAATGACAATGCACTGTCATTAGAGATTGAAGAAAAATAATAGTAAGGCTTTTTTTCAATGTCAATGAAAACTTCACAGCTATACTAATTAAGATGGTGCAGTGGTGCCACAAAATTAGACAAAAGAGACAAATGGAAGAGAATCAAGAGCCTAGAAACAAGGCAGCATATATATGGGAATACAAACTACGACAGAGGTGTTAGTACAAATTAATGAACTAAAACCAGAATTATAAATGGTTCTTTGAAAATTAATGAACCAAATGTAAAAAATGATAAATTCTGCCTCATTTTATACACAAAATTTAAATCCAGTCAGATTAAAGAACAAATTATGAAAAGGAAAACTAAATTATTAGAAAATAAGTTGTAGAAGATATTAAGATCTCTGGGTAGGAATATCTTTAATCATGAGACAAAGAGCCTATTTCATAAAGGAAAATATTATTGAATAATTAAAATATTTACCTAAAAATAATCATTGAAATTGGAGGCAAGTCAGTTAAAAGTAGGCAGAGAAGATTAAAAAGGTAATTCTTTGAAGATGGAAACCAAATTAGCAATTTATATGCTCAATATCATTAGTGAAAGAAAACAAAAATTAAAGATTCTGCCTTATATCTATCTTTTTGGCAAACATTTGAAAAATCAGGTAATACAAGTATATTGATTGGTTAGAGCTGGTATAATAAAATACCACAAAGTGGGTGGTTTGCCCAGCAAATATTGTTTCATCATTCTGCAGCCTAGAAGAGTAGTTTCAAAGTGTTGGCTACCTCTTGAAGCTATAAGGGACACTCTGTTCATGCTTTCCTCTAGCTTCTAGAGGTTTGTTGGCAATCTTTGGTGTTCCTTGACCTCTGGTACCTTACCCCAATATCTTTCTGCCTTTATTTTCACATGGCATTCTCCCTGTGTACATGTCTCTGAACCCAAATTTCCCCTTTCATAAGGACACCAATCATTGGATTAAGGGCCCACACAACTTGAATATGACCTAATGTTGTTAATTTTATCTGCAGTCATCCTGTTTCCAAATAACGTTGTGTTTGAAATATTCGTGGTTAAAACTTCAATGTGACTTTTCAACATGACTTTATGAAATTGGGTGGAGGACACAGTTTAACCCAGAACACACCAAGAATTTCCAAGGATGTGGAATAATGTAAACTCTCAGTCACTATTAATCACAACATAAATCAGGACTATTAATTTAAAAAGTAATTTGACAACATCAATGAAAAGTAATGATATATAAATATAATCCAGAAATTTTACTTCTAGATGTCTGTCCTATAGTCACTATTATATGTGGATATAAGAGGATGTGTTTAAAGATGTGCATATCAGCATTGTCTGAAATGGAGACAATTGGAGACTGGATAAATGGGCAACTGAAAATGAAAGAACTGGTTTTTAATTTTTTTTTAATAAGGATGAGAGTCAGAAATAAGAGTTGAGTTAAAAAATTAAGTTACAGAGTGATTCATATTCTATGATAAAACACATTTAAATTATATTATATATTAAAGTATGTATGATACATAATTATATATTATAATATATATCATAATATTATACATTATAAGTTATATATTACATAATTATACATTATTATGGGATTTCAGAGTTCTCAGTTGGGCTGCAACTATATTTAATGTTTGGTTTGCTTAAAAAATAATAACCTAAAGGAAATATGGTATAATGTTAATGTTTATTGTAATTGGGTTTGGACACATGAGCTTTCATTATATTCATCTCTTTTCCAAATATTTGAGATATTTTATAAGAAAAATATATTTATTTAAATTTAGCAGTGTGGAACAATGTGCTGACAAAAACAGGATAAAATTTAGGAGAGATGAATTAAAAAAAAATTCTAACCTTGAATCGAATAGAAACCTCATCAACTGAATGCATCCACAGTAGGGGGAATGTGAATTAAAAGAAGAATTTGTTTAAATTTCTATAATTTGATTTGACTACAATTTCATGTGTCAATATTACTAAGGCTTGCCAATAAATCTAGTTTGTACTTAAACTGAACTGTATGAGTGAAATGTCAAAAACAGAAAAATAATAGTACTAGTAGACTTTGTTTTAGCCCAAACTTGTGTTCAACTTTATAGCAACTGTAAGCTATTTAGAGGACAGTGACCACAATGTAGGGAGGAACTCTTGAGTTGTGTCAGTGTAGCACTAGCAAACACCTGGCTTAGAGAAGATGAAGTTCAAGATGGGTATGGTAACCATTGTTATTCATTGGTGTCCTATAGAAGTGGAATTTGGCTCATTTGCTGTGACCTGCAGGATGAAGCAAGAGCCAAAGGCCAAGAAATTGTGAGGAGATGATCACAAATGTTATGCTTTACAGCAACATAACATAATAGACTGGCCAAATACGACCTGGTCTTCCTCAGAAAGCAGTAAATTCCACCAGTAGAGTTGCTTAAGCAAAGACCTTGATATTTTAATTGTGAATTGTTGGTTGTTGACTAGACAATACTAGTGATCCAGAATTTTGGGTTTCATGGATCAGTAAAACTTCAAATGAATAAATGGAGAACCAGCATAGTTTGCAACCAACTAAGGAAAATTATTACAGTGTCTGTGAATGTTTTTCATCTATTTCTACGATTACTTTAATACCAAAATTAATGAAGCCCATCATCTCAATATTTTTTTTTCTCAAGAAAACAACCTTGACCACTTTGTATGGATATTTTTTAAAGTATATATTTAAATGTTTTTATGGGGCACATGGGTGGCTCAGTCAGTTAAGTGTTCAACTTTTGGTCTTGGCTTCAGGTCATGATCTCAGAGTTGGTGGGTTTGAGCCTGCATCAAGCTCTGCACTCGCAGTGCGGAGCCTACACGGGATTCTGTCTCTCCCTCTCTCTCTGCCCGTCCCCTGCTCATGTGCTCTCTCTTTCTGTCTCAAAATAAGTAAATGAAGTTAAAAAAAAAAAGCACATAATAAATGTTTTCAAATGGAGGAAAGTTTCAATATTTTGTTCTTTTTCTTGATTAAATATATCAGAATGGAAATTCACACATATGATGGCATACTGTGAAGTGGAATTCAAATATCCAAGCTATTCTTGACATTTATTTTTGTATATAATGCTTATCAAACCTACTGTTTGGTGTAGAGGTGGAAGAAAACTCCAAATGCCATTTTGCTTAACTTAGAATATTCCAGGTAGGCTGAGAAAAAACAAAGAATAACATCTCATATGATTCTAGCCTCCCTTTTGTGCCTTTCTTTTTAGGTCAGAGTAGGTCAGGATCTGAGAGCCAGTCTGTTAGAAGGGAGGAACAGGGCTATGGACTCCAAATAATCGCTTGCGAGAAGGGTCTTCCAGCCCAGACATAAGGAGAGACACCACCCTTCACTCCCAATTGATCCAAACAGAGCTGGGGAATTGTGGCTCCAACTGGATTCTTACAGTGAGGACCCCAAAGTCAAAATTCAGTAGGAAGACTGTGCTTCTCACAGTTTGGGCTAATCCAGGGACACTGATCTACAATGGTGTTTCTCAGCCTCTGCATTTGATACTTGGGGCCATAATGCTTTCTTACCAGGGGCTGTCCTGTGCACTGTGGGATATTTTGTAGTATTTCTCGCCTTTACACATTAGATACCAGTAGCATCTCCCACTCTCTGCTGGCAAAAACAAAAATGTCTCTGGACATGCCAAGTGTTCCATAGGGGCAGATTGCTCCTAGTTGAGAATCACTTGTATAGATCTGTGGACTCTTCTCAGCTTGGAGACATTAGGATCAATCTTCTTGAACTGTGTTAATGTGTATAAAAGGTTTTCCAATAGCAACCCTGGAATAACTCATTTGTGTTTCCCATGTCTAATTAAGCCCAAATGAAGATTAGAAAGGGTTTGTGGGTGGGCCGTATTACAGGCTCTCCCCTAATGAGTCAGAGAGCCTTCTTGTTTCGGACATGGATAAAAATATTTGGGAACAAGTTTCAGCTGTACTTGAGTGCAGGTAAACTGGTGAACCTTTAAATAAGTTAGTTGCCCTTCTCACATTAATCAGTCTTGATGAAGGCTGTGGCCCTTTCATCATGCTGTTTCTTCTTTTAAAAAAATTACCTCAAAGTATTTGTAAAACATTTCTAAACTTTGTAGTTTGACTATTATATTTCCATCATTTTCCAAAAGTCTTCAAAAAGTTAACTTCATTATTTGGGGGGAAAGCCCTACTTATGTAGGCAACTTTCTCTCAAACACTACATATGGCTTCTCTTATTCTAGGTTTGGCTTTCTGCCTGGATCAAAAGTGAGAACTGTATTTGCCTTTGAGAAAAGGATTTGTGACCAGGCTTTTGTTTTCCAGAAATCTGAAACCATAATACCCAGATGTAAGTAGCCTCTCTTATTCATCCTAATGGAAAATCATACTTTGTACAGAAGGACTGAAACTATGTCTGTGAGACACCATTAAGACTCATGAAGTAAGCAAAAGAATGAAGTACTATGCCAGTAAAATTACAATTTTCAGGGATTTGTTTTATCAAACAGGGTAAGATAAGGAGTAAAAAGCACAGAGGTTGGAGCAAAGCATGAATTGCATGAAGATATTTATTAATAAGTAGTCATATAAATTCATAAGGCTAAAATTCATCTCAGTTTAATAGAACTGTATAGTGTCTGGATCCCATGCTTTCAAGAATTTTGACTCTTACTGGTACTCAGAATCCTGATTAGGACAAAGAAATCCAAATCACCAATTATGGTAAGTGAAGGTCTACTGACCTTTAAAGTATTGGCTCAAAAAAGGAAATACAGCTAGTAGGCTACTAGTTTCAGGATCTCCTAATCTCATGGATTAGAAATTATTGTCTGCTTAGAAAAATGGTGTAATGGGCTAGTCAAAGTGGCATTTTAAAAATTTATGTTTTGTTGTTAAATGGGTCAAGGCTTCTTATTTCAGATATAGATATTGCCAGAGGTAAAAAATAATAAACAGTTGAAAAACAACCTTTAATATTTAAAACCTCCCCTATGGTCTTACTGTTTAGTTCATTTAGGCTTGAGAATGAGGAATTCAATGTTACCACCTGAGTTTGGGGTTGACAGAGCACTATATGTATTCTCCTACTCTCTTTTCTTAGGAAATTAAATGGTTGTGGTCTTATATATTGGTTTTTGCTCACAGTTTTCCAATAATAACTATCTGAATACATATTGAAGTCTCATTTTGTTGCTTTGCTCAGCTAGAAATTTCCAAAATATGACTTGTGCAAATATCTTTGACTTCGTTTTTATTCCTCTTCTTTTTCTTAGTTTTCAGATGCTGAGAATTTAATGATCATTGTCTTTATGCTTCTTTTATATCTATTTCAGATGTATGCTCTTGTATAGGAATTACTCTTTCAAGAAGATTCTTTGACATATAAGCTGCCTTTTTGCTGACTGTGAGGGATTTTTATTACATGCCTATAACTATCACATACACAAATTTCATTTTTATAGTAACCATACTGTTACCAGATTTTCATGGTATTTTTCTCTTAGGTGTTTGTTATATGAGGATAGAAATATTTTTTTCTCCCATGCCCTTTTGGAGCACAATGTAATTCAGAATTAATGGTGATCCACTCAGTGTCACTGACCATAGCCTCGGGACTGCTCGAATGGTCAGTGGGCGCATGGCAATGAGGAAGAATGAGACCCACAAAGTGAGATGGGCAGGTAGGCGGTGAGAGAACTGATTCTGTTGTCCACCAAAGTAAGATGGAGAAAAGTAATTCTCTTTTGAATAACACTGGGGGAGGTTCAAAGGAGTAAGTTTACAACTGGGGAAAGGTACAACTAAGGGGATTATTAGCATCTGACAAAGTTATAATAAAGACTTCTCTACAGAGGTAACCCCTTGTACACTAATCAACCCAACCTCACATGATGAATAATTTGGTAGACCAGTGAAAGGGCACATAACCAGCTTTCTCATTTTCTCTAACATTAATATTAGTTTCATATAAAATGCCCTTGTCTGCATTTCATAGATTCCCAAGAGTGTTGGAAAAATTCCCAAGAGTTAAAAAGAGGGTTATCATATAATGTCTCCAGAAATTGATCTAAGAAGGCATTAACTTGGATCATTGGCTCATTGTGGCTCATTGGTGGTTAGCCATTCCATGCTCCTTAGTATTTATAACCTCTTCTACATATAATTCTGTAGCACCGGGACCTGGTGCTGACTCTGTTCACCACTACATCTCTAGTGCCCTGACAGTATTTGGCACATAGTATGCCTACACTAAATATTGTTAAAATAAACTGATATTCAGAGATGTTACATGTCTAGTTCCCAAGTTAGCAAGCATCAAAACAAAAATTTGAATCCAGGTCTATCTGGCTCCAATTCATGCTTCTTTTATGTTCACTCATGCATTATATAATTTATTTAATGCTCTCACTGTCTTAGCAAATTATGGGGTCTAACCAGTACACAAAAGATGTGATTAAAATGTTATGTGATTTTAATATATATTGTTGACACAATTGAACAAACCTTTTAGAATCTCTCAAAGTAAGAAAGAGTTTTATTTGAGCTCAAGTTAGAACAGCTGCCTGGGAAACACCTTCTCCAGAAAGTATTCTGGAGAATGAACAGTTTTTTCAGGGTTATAAATTTTTTTTTTACATCTTGCAGGATGTCATGAGTCATGAGTTTTATCATAAAGGAATGCAGGGAATAGGAGCATTGTTCGGTATCTGAAGAACAAGATGGTTTTCCTCTAGGCCACTCCTTCACAAAGCAGATATCCAATGCATGTGTGGTGGGCCGTAGATCAGACTTGGTCTGGACCAAGTTCAAAATTTATATATGGTTTTGCTGACTTAGGGAGAAATCTAAAATGGTTTCCCTTGTATATCAGGCCTTTAGAGAGTTTTTCTATCATCATTCCCCTTTTGAGCAATAATCTTTTGTTAGAAAGCATTGATGTTTATTATTTTGTCTCTCGATGCTAGGCCTGATTTAGTTTGCCTAGAGTCTATATGGGGGGTGGGGAGGGTCAAGAGTATGGCCTTTAATAGGAAATGTTACAAATGATTTGTTTTCAATGATACCAAATTATTGTGGCAACATTGTACATGTACTTTGTGGTGAGTTTTGCCTTTACATTTTTTGGTAACATTTATAGCAGACATGCAGAATTAGTAATAAAAATCCAATTAGTAACAATTGAAGCAACCAATAGGGAGTAGGTACAGAATTAGAAAACAAGAGAAAAATGCAAAGAAAATCCAAGTATTTTGATAATCTTCAACTGACTATCCATTTACCTACTTTATCTACAGTTTTGAGCCTTGTTTGAGCTGATTGGTTTAAAATGGTCATTTTCTTTTATTATATGTAAGAGTTTCTCTGGCCAATTAGTTTCTATAGATATTACATCTTGTGGTTGTTGTAATTCTACTTCCCCAAACATTTAGTCATCAATATCAATATTAGTATATGTTTTGTTAGCATCATGCAATTCTCTTGAGTTGCAAAGCCAGCATTACACCACATAGTAGTAGTGTTATGATAAAAAGTACTCTGGTTATAAAATAAATCAGAGTATTACAGAAGTGTTTTATAAACCCACAAAATCTTCTTTTTCCCATATACCATACATTGGTTTGTATAGGCAGAACTGTTATAGGCCAACTTGAAGTGAATTCAGGACTCCATTGTGGTTTAGGGAAAAACCACATATTTTGCCTGAATTCACAGATGTCAGTGGATATTGAAATATCCACTGAACAAGAATCATTGGATAATAAAGCCCATTTTCCTCCAATGGAAAAAACTCTGGTGGCATTATAATAATTCCTGGGACACCTGGCTATCTCAATCAGTAGAGCTTGTGACTCTTGACCTTGAGGTTATGAGTTCAATCCCCATGTTTGGTGTAGAAATTAAAAATTAATTTAAAAATTAAAAAATTAAATATTATAAATAAATAAAAAGTTAAGATGTTAAAAATATATGTCAGGTTGGCCATAAGGTTGGGTACCAGGGCAGTAATTTATGTCTTTAATTATCTTCCACAGACGAGGAGAGCTATACATCTTGGGTTTCTATAGTTAAGAAAGAAGGGTACTGATCCATAGTCACCTCTGAATCTTCTTGGTTGTATGGCAAAGATAGTTTTAGGAAGTGGCTGAATCTACCACATCACTCCTAAAGTAGCATCTTTGATAGATACCCATTATTTTTTTTTCTTATTTTGTCTTAGGCTATTCCATTTACAAGACAAAAACAAGGTTTGTGAGAACATTGGATATTTTGGCATGTTGGACAAGTTGCCACTATGTTTCTCCCATTGTACCCAAGAACCTTTCTTAATAAATTATTATCTAAGTTTAGAGACACAGAATGGTCAACCTTTTGACCACATAATTCAGGTTAGGTATGAGTTAGGGAGTACTTACTGACAGTTTTTTTCTAATAGAGGTCCTTTATAATATAAAAGTACCAGTGTAGCTAAAGGGATATTAGAGGAGGTCCAAGATGTCATTACATATTTTATCTAAGTTCTCATTATAATAATGTACTAGGGTGGTATTTGAAATTAGTTAAATCGGTGGGTTACCATAATATTAGGATACAGTTAAGAGGGAAATGAAAGCAAACAAATAGGTTTACTATCTTCTACTATTACAATTTTAAAATAAAGAAGAGTAGAAAGACAGACCTGGTCCTAAATCTTCAGAAAGCAGTCTACCCTGATGTCATCTACTTGTGATCCTGGTCTGTAGTTTAAATGTCTCTGATCTTTGAGTGGCAATAAGCATAAAGATTATCTATAAATGAGCAATTGCAGTGATTTCTTTACATCAAGTCATTTATATTTTCAGTTTGCAAAGCTTCAAGAAAAAAGGCAGTTTTAGTTGTCAAATGATTCCAAGTCAGAAAGGTAGGAGAAAAATCAAAATCTTAGTTTAAAGAATTAGAGGACACCAGAAGAAATCAGAATCTAGTCCAGTGTATATTGAATAGTATTAAAATCTAATATCTACAAAAATGTGTTATTGAACCATTTTATTTTCAGAATCATCCTTGTTTTAACAAACATGGCCTAATTATGTACATAAGCACAGCAAGAATAGTGATTTACCATGTAGGTTCTTTTAAATCTGCTTTGCTGAAACTTTTTATAGGAATTTCAAGTTGAGGTTTTAATAACCTCTCAAGGCCAAAAGCCAAATATTTGCCCAAGATTTGCCTGCAATACTTGTAGGTTTGGGTGAATTTCTCTTGATATATCCAGAAATCCTGAGGTTCTTGCACCTGCCAGGAAGTGACATTTTTTACTCACCTGGTAAGCCTACATTGAAAGCAAATTACCAGTGCAACATTTCCAAGCTCTCTTGCTCCATAAAGTCAACCTTCATTCCTTAAAGTTGTTTGGTCATATCTGAGTCTATGCATCTCTCTCTAAATGATGACATTCCAGTCAAAGCCTTGGTAATATAAGCACTGTTTCCAATGGTGTTCTGTTTTAAGGAGAACAGATTCTTACTGAACTTATACAAATAATTGCCATTAAAAAAAATCTTCACTGACAACGTTTGAATTCTGGAGGGTTCAGGTAGGGAGTAAAGATAAAATATTCCTTTGTAAATGAGTTGAAACATTTATTTCTGTAAGACATATCTTTTTTTTTCATTTTCTTTACTTTTATTTTTTTTATTTAATAGTTTATTGTCAAATAGGTTTCCATATAACACCCAGTGCTTCTCCCCACAAGTGCCCTCCTCCATGACCATCACCCTCTTCCCTCCCTCCCCCTTCCCCTTCAGTCCATGGTTCAGTTTTAGTATTCAGTAGTCTCTCATGATTTATGTCCCTCACTCTCCCCAGCTCTCTTAAGAGAAAACGTTTCCTTAGAGAAAACGTTTCCTTAAATCTGAAGGACCAGATATTAGAGGACCAGCAATGTTTCAAAGAAAAGTCATCAAAATATGATCATCTTCCTTAATTCATTTAGTCTCATGTTATTCTTGTTCTATCTGAATGCAGCTCTCCCATTAGTTTCGGAGATTCTTACTCAGCTTAGTTTTATAACTTTAAATATATTAGTAACCAGTGTTTGTCAAGAAGTCATTTTTCATGAATTTCTTTGAAGAAGAAACATATTTTGCAAGAGGATAAGAACAATAAGTATAAATGACAAAGATTAAATACTGGCCGTGGTTAAAGATCTGATGAGAGTTCATTAGCGTACATACAGCTGACAAGGTAATCTAGTAATTTCTGTGACATAACATCATTTGACATAACTTTACACCAGAACATATTAAAACCTTAGGAATTTGTATAATTTCTAAAAACAGTTACAGCATTTACCTATACAGAGTAACTTAAGAAGGATTTTCATCATTTGTTTGACAATGCTTCCCTTGTAACTTAAACATATCAAATAAACAAGCCTAATTAGTCAAAAAGACTTAACTTAGAATTTGAATACTTGGGAACTTTTGTTAAAAACCTCAGAAGGTTTAAAGAGCTTGCCTAAATAGGATTACAGATTATTCCAAACTAAGTATTTATATTTAACCAAGGTGGTAATAAGAAATTCTACAGAAGGTTATATAGTTATTAGCAAAACAGCCTCTGTAATGTTGAGAAGTTTTAACTTTTTTAAAGTAATCACAGCCCTGATAAAGACAAAGCATAGAAACTTTTGTTTTTCTGAGCAAATAAAGAAAAACTTTGTTTGCAATTGCTTATCAAGGGTAGTCCAATAAGAAAACTTGGTCTTTTTATCAAAAAGATAAATTGTATCTCAATCTTATTCTATCTAGTATGCTTTTAAAACTCACTCATTCCAGTCTTAGTCCAGACCATGCATAAATTTGTTTTTTAGATTCCCCTTCACAAACCTTCTACAATTTTCTTGTTCATTCCGATTTTGTCCTAAGCCTTCTTTATCTAAATAACCAGTTTCATTTTAGGGCAAAATTACTTTTTTCCCCCCTCAACAAAAATGTAGTCCCATTCTTCATACCTTTGTTACCCAAAGATTTCTTATTAAAAACACATCTTGGGATGCGTAGATGGCTCAGTCAGTTGAGCATCTGACTCTTGAATTTGGCTCAGGTCATGATCCCAGGGTGGTGGGATGGAGCCCTGCGTCAGGCTCCCTGCAGAGTGTGGAGTCTGATTAAGATTCTTTCTTTGTCCTTCTGCCCTTCTCCCTCACTCCCATATGCTCTCTCTTTCTCTAAAATAAAAACAAACAAAAACACATCTTACTTTTCTTGCATATAGAGTTGGTTTCCATGTAATTAAGACTGCTATGAAGGATATTTATCAGAATTTTTACTTTTAGAAATCTTAGCCTCCAGTGCAAACTAAGTACTAATCATTTGTGAATTTACCTGTTACCTCAGAATTCTTCAGATAGAAATTTTTGAATACATTTCATAATTTATAGAAACATGGCTTCCCCCCACCAATAATACAATCTTTCAATTAAGCACAAAGCATGTCTACTGACAGCTATAAGTCTTCTCAGTTTCTCTGCAATAACAGGCCAAAAGCAGACAAACATAGTAATAAATACTTCAGTATTCTATGTTATTTGGAAAAGACAAAAATATAATGAATTCAACCCAGTTTATCATTTTACTTAGCAAAACTTCAGTTTCTGGTTACTAAAGATTTTGAAAGCCATTTAACTTTTGCCTATAAACCATTTTATCTATTCAACCTACTTGTTCTCAACAATTACCTATGAAAACTTCATTAGTCAGACAAAATCAACCATCCTTTTAAGTCATTTTTTTTTGCTGATAAGTTATAACAGATACAATATGAATTTAATACATTTAGGTGAAATAAAAGGTTGATTATTTGTATTATATTTGATGTTTATAATTTCAAAAAACATACCTATTTTAACTAAACCAACAAGCCTAAACTAGTTTTAATACAGAATATTCTTCCGGATTTTGTGAACTTTCAAAACACTTGGTTAGTCTCTATCTTTCTGAGTTTTAGAATGCCCATTTTTTATAAGCACTTGCTTTTTAATCAATTAAAATAGAGCTCATTCACAAATTTACTTTAGCAATACCATCCAGAAGTAGAAAAAACATCTCACATAACACACATGGACATATATACACAAAGATGCAAACAAAATCTAGCCTTTGTTTCATTAATATTTTTGGAGAAAACATTAAATGTCCAATTTCTAAATATCTCCCTTTTATTAAAACAAATCTAGTTGCACAGTATTAGTATAATCTATAGACCCATTAATTAGTCATTTCCCATTTTCCAATTTAATAGGGCAAGTTTTGTCCAAATATGACAAAACTGCAGCAACAAATAAACCAAAGAAATCCTAGAATTCCTCTATGAACATTGATTCCTCCCCCAAAAGTTGGAACTTTCATTGATTGAACCATCTTCCCAGTTTCTTCCTAGTTCTGTTCCTAGTTGTGTGTGTGTGTGTGTGTGTGTGTGTGTGTGTGTGTGTGTGAGAGAGAGAGAGAGAGAGAGAGAGAGAGAGAGAGACAGAGAGAGAGAGAGACAGAGACAGAGACAGAGAGAGAATGTAAATGGGGTAGGAGCAAAGAGAAAGGGAGAGAAAGAATCCCAAGGAGGCTTCATGCTGTCAGTACAGAGCTTGAATGAAACAGGGCTCAAACTCACAAACCCTGGGATCATGACCTGAGCCAAAATCAAGAGTTGGCCACTTAACCTACTGAGCCACCCATAGGCCCCATTGTTTCTAGTTTATTAACCTAGTTAAGGTTGCTTAGCCTTATAGCCAGCTTTCTCTAATTGTGGGCATAAGAAAAATAATTTCGACTACCAGATTTTAAATTTAATGTAATATAAATGTAATTTAATATAATATAAAACGATGTCTTGTGATTTTAATTTATACTTTGATTACTAATGGGACTGAGCCATTAGTATTTTCTCTCATTTGAAAAGCCTGTTTGGTCTTCTATTAGTTTTTATTTTGTGGGGTGAGGGTGTTTGTCTTTTTCTTGTTGATTCATAAGAGTAATTTTGCTTAATGGATACTAATATTCTATTTAATGAATACTAATATTTTGTTTATAGGTTGCAAATAGTTTGTGGTTTATTCCCATTTTATTTATGGTGTCTTTTGAAAAACAGAATTTGTTTCTTTTAACGTAGTTGAGTTTATCAGTATTTTTTCACTTACGTTTAATATTTCCCTTATTCTGAGATCAGAAAAATTATCCTCTATATTTTCTTCCAAAAGTTTCCCTTTGAAAAAAATGTTTCCCTTTGGAGTGAAAATTGTAATTTACCTGGAATTTCATTATATATATTATAAAATAAGCTATAAATTTTATTGTTTTTCATATAATTAGCTTATCTTCTTGCTAGAGGGACCAGTAATAGATCCTCTTTGTCATTACCGAGACCTGTTATGCTTAGGTCTATTTCTGGGCTCTGTATTCTGCTGTGTATTCTATTCCATAAGCCAGTTGGTCTCTGAGTTAATATCACACAATATTTATTGACTTGGTTTAATAATAAAGCTTGGTATCTGGCAATACAATTTTCCCCACATTATCCTTCTTCAGTTATGTTTTACCCATGTGGGGGCCTTTGCTTTTTCAAATAAGTTTTAGAATTAACTTGTCAAATTCCTCAAAATTCCTATTAAATTTTGATTAGGTCTGTAGTGAAACTTAAGGAGAACTGACATTTTTATGGAATAGCACCCATAAACTTAGTATGTTTTGTGATTTATCTTTCAATAGACTTTTAAATCTTTCTTAACACTTCATGCATTTTTTAAAAATACCTATTTCATTGTATTTATTTTTGATATTATAAATATGTATTTTAAATATTGCTTTCTAAATTTATAGGTATTGTATATTTTATTCAGGCACTTTGATAAACACTAATTCTGATATTTTGTTGGTAGATGCTTCGCTTTGGGTTTCTATGTAGAAAATCACATAACCTGTTAATGGTGACATTTTTTTAAAATTCATTTTGAGAGAGGGTGAGCCGGGCAGGGGCAGAGAGAGAACCCCAAGCAAGCCCCAGGCTGTCAGTGCAGAGCCCAAAGGTGTGAAATCATGACCTGAGCTGAGATCAAGAGTCAGACACTCAATTGACTGAGCTCCCCAGGTCCTCCAGTAGTTATATTTTAGTTTCTTTCCCTATTTATAGTAACTCTTTTCTTACAAACTAGATTGGCCCTCTGGTACATGTAGCTACTGAGCACCAGAAATGTAGCTAGTTTGAGCAACTGAATTTGTAATTTAATTTTATTTAAGTTTAAATAGTAGTTTGTGGCTAATAGATACTGTATTGGACAGTGTCGATCTAGCATTTTTGTTCTGTCTTGTCTTAACACAGAAGTTAGTCATTTTATTATTTACATTATTTCTTTTTAGATTAACTTACGTGTTAATCAAGGAAATTGTTAAGCATTTCTTCTTGCATTTTATAACTTATTTCTAGAATCTCTAAGTACATCGTTTAGAATGTACGTTAGTAAAGGTCTGTTGGTGATTAACTCTGGGTTTTTCTTTTTTGTAAATGTTATTATTTTGATAATGACTTTGAAAAAGAACTTTTATGACACAATTCTAAGTTGATAGTTATTTCTCTCTCTGCATTTTGAAGATATTGCTCTAAAGACTTTTGGCTTTCACTGAAGCTTTAGAGAAATCTCCTCAGACTGTTCTCTTTCTTATAGGTGTTATGGTTTTTTCCTCTAGTGGCCTTTTAGATACTTCCCTTATCTTTGGTGTTCTAAAGTTTTACTATTATATAGTTTACATGTGGACTCCTTTGGTTATTCTGTTTGGTGAATATTGTGTATCTTATAGTTTCTGTCTATCCCAAGTACTCAGCCATTCTTAGCCTACTTCTAAACCCTTCTGTTAGGTCTCTTTTGCATTCTTGCTGTATTATTTTTCAGGAACTATATTACATGTATATGTAACATATATACATGTATGTTTTACCCTCTTGTGTCTATTTTGTCTTCAATAGTTCTTAATCTTGGGGCGCCCGGGTGGCTCAGTTGGTTAAGCATCTCTTGATTTTGGCTCAGGTCACGATCTCATGGTTAGTGAGTTCGAGTCCTGCATCACTGACCGTGCAGAGCCTGCTAGGGACCCTCTTTCTTTCCTCTCTCTCTGCCCATCCCCTGCTCACAGTCTCTATCAAAATAAATAAATAAACTTAACAAAACCAGTTCTTAATCTTTGTTTTATATTTTCATGTTCTTATTTCTAGTTTATGATCTCTTTGGTTGTCTAACAGTATTTAATGTAACCAGTGAGCTTTAATTTTAATGAATCTATTTTTCATTTATAAAACTTCTACTTGGTCTTTTTACAATCTGCTTGGTTAAGTATCTCCAAGTTTTGGCAATTTAACTTTGATTTTTTGTTTCTGATGACTCACTCATGGTGGCCTATTTCATTCATTGTTAGGTGATTTTTAAAAAGCATAAGTTTATTTTAATTAAGTAATATATGGTGGCTTTCTGCCATGTAAGTTTTGCATTTGCTTCACTGGAGCCCAAAGCACATGTAACTGCAACTACTTTGGCTCTGATGTAACATTCTATGTTAATGCTCAGCACCCTCCCCTTGCAGAATGGTGAGGTATCTTTTAAGTGCAGAGGTGCTTCTAGATATGGGGAGACATTTTGAATTGTTTACTGGCACTATTCAGAATTTAGCTCACTGTTCTTCTTCCGCCCACTTTCTCCTTCTCTTTCTTTCTCTCATCTTGGGAGATTTCCTGTGTTTTTCTTTTTTTTCCATTTTTTTTCTAAACTCTGCTTTAAAAAGTCATGTCGTAGTTATGCAGAATCAACCTGCACTCCTCTAAGAGTACCATTTGGATTCTGCTAACATCATAAGTTAGTGCATGACTTTTATTCAATAGCATATAGACTTATTATAGAGCCTCCAGCACTGGAATTAGGTTGATTGATTTGCTTTCTTCATATGTTAGACTCTGAGCTTCATGTATAAATAATTAGATAATAAAATATGGACAAAACACTAAATTATATCTGAAAAGGAGGGATGCCTCACTGGCTCAGTCAGTAGAGCAGGCAACTCTTGATCTCAAGGTCATGAGTTTGAGCCCAAAACTAGGGTTAGAATTTACTTAATAAAAAAATTATATCTGAAAAAGAGAAGTTTTACATTTATGGTCTTCCTCAGGAAAATAGTTTCCTAATATATTGTATATATTTTTTTATTTTTCCCAAATTTATTTTTCTAGATTATGTTGTCTAAGATTACAGAAGAGGGTATCATGTAGAAGGGATACTGAATTTGGGGTCAGGAAAATAACTATAATCTCTGGTTAGACACTAAGCATGTGATTTTTCAACAATGTAACTTTTATGAGTCTGTATTTCCTAATTTGTATAATGGACATAATTTCTATTTCATACAGTTAATGTAAAAATTAAACAAAATAGTATATATGGAGGTACCCATGACAATGTCCAGTAATGGAGAGCAGAATATGCTACCCGAAAATATGCCTCTTTGGCATCAAGATTATCTTGAGTTGCTTATCCTTTTTTTTTTTTTTTAATATTTGTTTATTCTGAGAGACAGAGCACAACTCAGAGATGGGGAGAAAGAGAAGCCATGTTGTCAGCTCAGAGCCAGATGTGAGGCTCAGTCCCACAAAGTGAGATCATGACCTGAGCTGAAATCAAGAGTCAGACACTTAACCAACTGAACCTCCCAGGTGCCCTCAAGCTGCTTATTCTTAAGAAACAGCAGACACATGAGAAGGTGGAAAAACCAAGGAGAAGTTAATCCTTTTGTAAGGCACATTTTTTTATATGGGTGTTTCTATCAAGAAAAGGAAAATGACCAAATCTCTAGAAATTTTTAACAGTGAAAAAGGCAACAACTTAAATCCACATAGCGTTATATCCTTCTTTGCTTTGCCTGATAAGCTCCCATAATAGTCTTCCTTCCCCATCTATTTTCTGTCTTTAGTTGGTGGCTTGGATGATCTTAGGGGAGTTACTCAGTTTTCTTGGGTATCTCCCATGTATACAGGAGATATGCGTGTAATTAAGATTCCGGTTTTCTCCTGTTAATCTGTATTTTATTACAGGGGTGTCTAAATCATGAACCTAAGTCAGAAGTATCTACAGAGTACAGGGAAAATTATTTTTCTTCCCCTGCAGTTTGACATCCCATGATGGGACCCATTGTAATGCTACTTGCTCCAGAGCCTACCGATAGGATCTTACCAAAGTCAGCTCTCCTGGGTTTATCTCTGTATGCCTGGTTGAGAGGAGAAGATAAAAAACAAACCAAAACCCCTTATCTCTTCTTTTCCAAATTTAGATTAGCAGGAGGAAAAAAAATGTATGAATCGGTTTCTTGGGTATAGTGACCCTGGTAAAGATTTTTTGTTATGAGTACTCTTCTTTTCTATTCCCTCTCAGAAATGCCATTATATGATTTTCTCTCTTGTTATAAAGAGAAGAATCTTAGACAAGATGAAGTTTCCTTTTGTCTTGTTCCAGATCTCAAGTGCATGGCTTTGTGACCAGCGAGGATATTCTCTATTGTCTCACCCCACGGGGCATCCAAGACTCAAGGTGGCAAGCAGCATTCTCTTTGACCAAGCTAGCTCTCAGGGGAGTTTAGTTTTGGGGGTTCTGGTCACATTAGGAGGGGGAAAAAGGAGCTAATTAAAATTTGGCAAGTAAAAAATCTTAAGTGTCTTTTCCACAAATATTACTAAAATAGCTTTAGCCTTCTGAGCAGGTAAACTTATTTCATCTGCCAGAAACACATTTGGGATCTAATTGTTCTTTCATAAACTAGTGAATTTTAGATTGTACTTGACTCATGGCTAAAATTTTAGAACAAAAGCTATAAGATCTCTGTGTCTGTATGATTATGTCTGTCTATAAATGTATGTTATAGATTTGGTATTTTTCTACTTTGAGATGGCATTACCAAAGCTAATTTGTAAAAGCTGTATTTGATTGGCTTGAAGGAAAATGCTTATATGGATTGGGTATTCCAAAATTTCCAGAAATGTAACAACTAATCTTCATGTTGTCTAAGTTCATATATCTGGAATAATCATCTGTAAATAAAAACTAGTTGAAGTTTATTTGTTTAATTGAAATAGGCACATCTTCAGAGTTATTAGCATTAAACATAATGCAGATATGCAATTTTTATTCCACTTAGGTTTACTAGTCACATAAGATCATGTTATTTCTGTTAAAAAATTTGTCAGCAAGAGGAAAATAAGATGGCTTAACTCTGTCTAATGTCTTAAGATTCTCATGAGCAATGTTAATATGATTATTAAAAGCAGTGAATTAAATAGATCTAGGTGGAATGAAAATTTATAAAAGAACTTTCCAACAATGATGAAGTTTTATAGGGTATGTCTACTTTGAAATAGCTCCAAAAATCGTTTTGGGAACTTCATGTCTTAAACTTTTGCTAACTGATAGAATATCATTGAATATCAATGTTGATTCTGAATAAGATAAAATACTGAACATTAATTATTGAACAGTGATTTATCTACTTTCAGTTTCTGACTACCAAAAAAAAACTAAAGGTATTTGCATGCGTTAGTCAACATGTCTTGTGCCACATTGGAAAAAGAGAGATATGCTTTTAGAAATTATGAAATATATTCATAACTTTGTTGATTTAAAGAATTCTGGTGTAACACAGTCCATGATTGCTTACTTCTTAATTTTCGCTAGAAGTTAAGGCTTCTAAGGGTTAGGAATTCTAATTAATAAATGAGATTAAAACTACTAGCAATAATAAGAGAATCTATTTCCTGTTTGTATATATAGAAAGTAGGATATGTTTTGGGGTAAGAAAAGGTACAAGATAATGGAGATACATTTTTGTTAAGGGAAATAAAAGTAATTTTGTCCTAAAGAATAACGGGCTATTTCAGCATGGGAAAGAAAGAATAAAGAACAGGAGGCTAGCTAAAACTTGTCATGGGGTGCCTGGGTGGCTCAGTTGGTTGAGCACCGGACTCTTGATTTTACCTTGGGTCATGATCTTGCAGTTCATGTGATCCAGCCCAGAGTCAGTCTCTGTGCTAGAGGCATGGAGCCTGTTTGAGATTCTCTCTCCTCCTCTCTCTCTGTCCCTCCCTCATACTTTCTCTCAAAATAAATAAACATTAAAACAGTAAATAGATTTGAGTTATCATTATAAAGCTTTTAAAAATAAGCTTAAATATCAATAGTGTACTTAGGTAAAACTAAAATGTAACTTTGTCATTTTAAAAGCTGAAAGAAACTTTGGTTGGTCTATTGGTCTCCTCTTTATAAGCGACTGTGAAAGATTTTTCTTTACCTTGTAAGTGATCTGCCTCAAAAGCTAAGGTTTTGTATTTTATCAAAATAATTTCCTATGCTTTATGTTGCATTTGGTTACCTAAGAAAACTGAGTCTTCTCCACATTAAAAGAGCTAGGTTTTGCTCATAAGTATGTATGTAGCATTCTCTATTTACCTTTAAATATTTTATTCTCATTTTGGTTAAACAGATAATTAAATAGTGTTTCATAATGGTCTGTGATCCTATTTATTCAAATATCTGAAATCTTTTGTATTTTTGACAAAAATCACAAAATCAAATTCTAAGAGAAGTCTTTTTAACTAACTTTGGAACATCTCAAAGGTTTATTCTTCTCTTAAAAAGAGAGATGTTACACTAATTAGGTTTATTGGACATGTTAAATCATGTAGAAAGCGCTGTCAAGTTAGAAATAGTAAATGTTCTTTACATTGTTATTTGGAGGGGTGTATGTTAATATAAATATTCTGGAATTCTATGAAATTCCTAGAAATCTGATATGTTCTGGTTTAATATTATTAGTCATAGTTATAGTTATTATCATAAAATGAATATCGGAAACAAGCAATTTCCTGCCAATTACATTATAATGAACATTCATTAGATCTTTAACCATGGCCATTTTAAAGTCTTTTTGTCATTTACAGACAGTTATTGTTTTACTTTGATTCTCTTGCAAAAGTGTTTTCAAGGAGATCCGTGGAAAATATTTTGACAACTACAGTTTTCTGATAACTTTCATATCATACCACTGAAGTGGGAAAGAATTTACAGAACTCTAATGGAGAAAGTGATGTATCCATCACTTTTTGCTAACAAAAGATCAAGATCAATAAGAATTAAATACATAGGACTGATTGAATTCATAAGGATGTCTCTTTGTTTGAAACATTGCTTGTTCAGTAATGTTTTGTGTTTCCAGATTTAATGAGATTCTTTTCTCAACTATGATAACAGTATGGTAAATTTTACCTTTGTAACCAGAATTGAAACAATTTAATTTTCTCCCTATTGGATCCCTCTAGAATTTAGAAATTCATAAATTTCAATAAGAGCATATTCTCTTTATAATAAGTCACAACTGGAAACGATTGAAATATCATATTTAAGAGCAATGTGCATAGATCAGATATGATTAGAGATTTTTAAGGATCTAAGGTCGACTTTATGGAAACAAGAAAGCCCCTTGAAAAAATCTTTTTCTACCTTTCTTATAAGTGTTCCTATCAGCCCTACCAAGTGAGTAAAGGATGTCACCAGGATCTCAGAACATCTTGGGAACCTTGAGAAGAGAGGAATTTACCCAAATCTATAGGTATTGCAGGCAAAGTCTAAGGGGGCATCCTACCCTGAAGAGGCTTTCAAGTGCCTAATCTGAGATTCCTTATGAAAAATTCCAGAACCCATATGAAAACTTCCAGCAAAGCAGACAAAAAGAACCTATATGATCAATCACTGTTCTTGTTGCACTAATGTAAATAATCATGCCACGTTTAATGCGAGTAGACTTATGTTGCAAACAATTTAGTACCTGTGGTTATCTTTGGTAGAAACGAGGGTGATTGTAGAATGAAAATTTATGTTTCAGTAGAAACTATAATATCCCTTTGTGGATATCAGATTTTAATGCTGTTAACTATCTTTAAAGGTTAGTTTTCTACCTGTAAACTGGACTGGATCTTGAATTTTTCTAGTTTCCTCAAATATTTGGCCACAACTTTCAAACTAATATTTCCAATTTTCTTCTAACTTTTTGACCTTGAATCACTAAGAGCAACACTTTCCGTTTTACCAAAGCACTGTACATTGAAACTGAACGACTTGATATAAACTTGAGAGAAACCACAAAATCTCTTCTATGGATAATCTTTATACCTGGTGCTGTGTGGGCCTTTCAAAACCATCCACAAAAACATTCAAACTGCAAACCAGAAAAATCTGTCAGATTGCCACTGCCTGTTCTCCCTCCGTCTGAAGATGCTTCAAGCTGAACATTTAGATACTAGGGTTCAAGGTCAGACTACCCTAAGATGGGTCACTTTGTCATAATTGTTATTTGAGTTAAAATTAATCAAAACCTATTTTAGTAAAAGAGAAATCTCTGCTAATAGCTCTCTAAGAAATTTACCTGCATAATAGGGTATCCTTTGTTTTCTAAACATCTTCTCTTACCTTCCTGATAGTGGTCATCCTCCCCCTTTGTAACCTCAAATCATTATGCCTCTCCTTAGCTCAGGATATCATATAAGCCTCATGTTCCCTGTCTTCAGAATATCATGTCTGTGGATTCCTTTTCCATTTGATGCTAAATTTGATTTTCTCTTATTAATAGGTCTCTTGTTAATTTGGTTCTTAGTCCAGCCCGAAGCACCTTGAACAGCAGAGAAAATTCTCCTCTCCAACAGTTGGCACACTGAACAGGATACCTCAACTTGCTGGACACCACTCACTCCATGCCCTGCTGTGGCTCAGAGAGCCTTGAGAAATCTGACAAACAGCTGACAAAAGGTACTTATTTCAGGAGACTGACATGGTAAGTCTTATCTCTGGAGTCTGATGGAGCAAGAGTGGAGCTGGTCCTTTTTTTCTCCTAAATTTAGATTAGCAGCAGAAAATGCGGTTTGAAACTGGATTTTTGCACTTAGTGGCTCTTTGGTTAAATTTAGTATGGTAGTGCTTGGTTACTAATCCATTTCCTCCCATGGATGGTCTTCATAAAAAGGTCAGTGTTCACAGTTCTCATCAGACCAGCATCTGTTTAGACAAACTTTGCTGTGGGTTAAAGGCTGCTGCTAAGGAACATCTTGGAAGCTAAAGCTGCAAAATTGGTAGGCACTGGTCAAGCACTTAAAAGCTGGTAGGTGTTTACCACCTAACTCACAGACTACTGTGTTAGGATAAGTTGGTCATGGAATGGGTTAGATTGACATTAGGTCACTCATCGACCTCAAGAAAACTTCCATGCAATGAGGTTTACTGTAAAATAACATATGTTCTCAGACCTGCTGTATATCCCTTCTAGGTATTAGTGTGGCTCCAAGAGGCCCAAGGCTTAGCCAAAAGAAAAACAGATGAGGCTTTCCCTTTCATCTCGTTCTGTGTTCTAAGAGCTTGGCTTTGTGACCACTGGGATAGGTGCCCTTATGAGGGTATGCCTTGTTGGCCAACCAGATAGGGGATTTGAGTCTCTTTTTCCAGCTGTGCTGACTCTCCAAGGTGTTTGTCATGAGAGGCTCCATTCCATAGGAGCCTTTGTTGCTTGTTAGTTCTGAAAAGTCCCAATCTAATAGTACCTGCTCAGTGTCACAGATTAGCAGGTCTGTGACTAAAGGCATCTCCTGATTTGTGGAAGACTAGAGACACCATTTTCATTACTCCTTCCTTACCACCTGCAACAAAGGCCTCTGCTTTCTTTAGCTAATTTGCCAAGTAAATTTCTGGATCCTAAAACTCCCTTAGTTATGCCCTGTTTGGACATCTATTACTTATTTGGTTAAATCATTAAAAGGCTTATTGATTTAAGTTGCTAATAATAGACCCTACTTGCCAATGGTCAGATCCTGGATCCTTTAAGTTGGTTGTATTTCAAAGAAAAATACTCTTTATGGAGAGTTCACAATTGTGTTCTTGATACAATGGCTAAACTTGGGGTCTCCCATGGCAAAATCAAAGAACAGAAATTAGACTTAAGTGTCCACTTCCAACATAAATTCCCTTTCTCTACAAAATTTAAAGGAAACACTCCAGCCTCATTTCTAGGTTCAAGTATACAGATTGCTCATGTAAATGCTGAAAACCAGGAAATGATTTAACAAAATCACCCAGGAGTAGCACTAAAGCTCACTTTGCTGCTACCTTCCAGGGCTCTATAATCAGGTTCTGCCAGTGTTAGGCTTCTCTATGCAAAGTCCTTTGCAGGTGAATCCTAGACACCCCCACCCCCTCCCTGCCACTGCAAGAGTTCATGTCCCCTTGTTATAGCAAATACTTGGCACCCAGGAAGAGACAAGCCATACGCACTCGGGGAATCAGGAAAAGACTGTTTATTGTGCACTGGTGCCAGCCCAGCAGAGTTACCTCCAAAGGTTGAGCCCCTGGACTTTGGCATCTGCCCCTTTTTATGGTTGGGATGGTAGGGGGTTGACAAAAGAAAAAAAAGAGAGGGCACTTATCAGTGGTGCTACATGGATAGTTGGAGGAGGCAGGAAGCAAACAAAAGAAAAAAATGGAGGGGGCACTTATCAGTTGGTGGACACAGGAAGCAAGCAAGATTATAGAAGCCAATAGTATGCAAGGAGGAGTATCCAGCCCCAGACATCTGACTGACCCCTTTTATCTTGTTTTTGCTAGCTTTTCTTCTTCTCTCCTCTTGATTCTTAAGCTGCTATAGGAGACTTACAGATTTTCAGTTTGTGGGGGCCAGGGAACCCTTTGCTGTCATGGGAAGAGGGACAAAGACTGTTCTGGCTTCTTTCTGCTGGACAGGGATGTCGAAGGGAGGGGTGAGGCAGCTAGGGTTCTTCATCATCCAAAGGAGAGTAGCCACAGCTGGAATAGTACAACCGAGCATCATCCAGAGTTTCACAGCTTCTAGATGAGAGGGAACAAGCCTGGTTAGCATATTAAGAATACAAGGACCAAACAAGAAGGCTATGACTAACATTAAGAGAGGACCAACTAAAGGGAAGAGCCAAGATGTCCAGTTCCATATGTTGCTCCAAGAGTTCCAATGAATCTGCTAGTTCCTGTCGTTCTTTATTGATTTGCTCCCTTAACTGCTGGGCCATGTCTCAGACTCTCTCTGATTGGTTGACATAGAAGCATCATTTTCCATTTAGGAAGCGACATAGTCCTCCCCTTTTGACAGTTAGCAGGTCCAGCCCTCTTCTGTTTTGTAAGACTACCCCTGCTAGGGAGTCTATTTGATCTTGTAAAGCCATCAGAGATCTGGTAACATGTTCTATGTCATCTGTTAGGTCCTTGGATAATTCATGATAAGTGGTGGAGGAGACGATTTCTCCTATTCCAGTGTCCACCCCTACTGTTATTCCCAAGGCGATCAGCAGGGGTATGACTTGAATGGCTCTTTGTGCCTTGGGGGACAGGAGTGAGTATAAGTCATGCATTTGCATGTGGGAGTAAGAAGACTCCTCTTAAACAGGTTAGGAAGAGGAATGTGTGTAGCAGGGACCGGGGAGATAGGGTTATCCCATCCTGGGGTTGGAGATGGTTATAAAGGCAGAGAACAACATCAATCGTAACTCAGCTAATATATAGTTAAAGAAAGTAAGGCATCCTGCCACTAGTAAGTAGAGGAAGGCTAACAAGAGTTTGTGACCAAGGTGACAGTCTTCGAGAGTAACTTGGGTCAGCCCTACCACAAAGAGTATAGCAACAAGTGTGGAAAGAGAGGTAGGGGAAGACTCTGAAATCTGAGAGAGAACAACAAGTTATAGTTAAGTTGCTTGGTGATTTTTCTCAAGCTTCTGGTTGCAGAGAGTTCTCAGGTAGGGGTTGCAGGCCACTTAGCAGCTGCTATCTTATTAATGGTGACCTATAGATGATTATTCTGGTTAGGAGTTACTTTTCATTTCAAGTGGCTGTCAGGTAACGGTGGTCTGCTTTTCATCCAGAATGGTGGATCCAGGTGATTAGTCCTGCAACCTCGAGAGCTGTGGGCATGGTTAGCACAGCTAGATAAGATCACTTCCAGGTAGGTTTCAGCAGTTCCTTTTTCCAATCTTTTATCCAAATCTGATCCCCAGGTTTATGGCAGTGTACAGTTATTCCTAGGGAAATAGGTTTCCTATCTGTCCTATGTATCTCAAATACAGATTTCCCCAGTCCTTATAGTTGTTTTTGTATTTCTACATTCCCTAACTCTGTCAGGCCCCACTTGAATTTGGCTAGTGGAAGAAGTCTCCTATGTAGGATCTCAAATGAGGAGAATCCTATTTTTGCTCTGGGTGTACAAAGTATTTGGAGAAGAGCATGGGTAGTATATCTGGCCAGGGCAAGTTAGTTCCTGACATAGTTTTGCCATGGCTGATGTAATACATTCCACTTTCCCTGAGCTCTGGGGCTGGTAGGCTGTGTGTAAGTTCCATTGGATATCTAAAGTTTTAGCTACTTGTTACATCACCTCATTCATGAAAGCAGGGCCATTGTCTGAGCCAATGATTAATGGATAGACTTCAACCTAGCCCAAACACATGCAGATGAATACCAAAAGATATTTGTATCCTTTACTGGGTCTTATTTTGGTAAAGTCTTCCTCTAAATCTTCAAAGGATGCCTGACCACAGCGTTGGATTTTCATGGCCCCAGTGGGGGCTTGTTTGGCATTGAGCACAGAGGAGGTAGCATTGAAAGACTGAGACCAGAGGGATGGGAGTTGAGCAATTACATAATAATGACTCAAGAAGGTTTCAAGGGCAGTTTTTCCAAGGTGGGTGAGCTCATGCTGTTGGAGAACCACCTGGCGAGCTAGCTGCTCTGTACATAGACTCTTTGGTCTGGAAGCACCCCCATCCTTCTTTTGTCTGGCCTCCTTTTCCTGTTGTGCCCATTTTGTTTCTTGGATTGTGTACTTTGGGGAAGTTGGCAGTTTGGGGGCCAGCATGATTTTTGAGGGTGTTTGGTTTCCTGCTGCTTGGTTAGCAGGCAATGGATACCAAGTCCTTTCCTCTTTGGTATCCCTTGCAGTGGATGACTCCTCCCTCCCTTGGTTCTCAGACTGCTCTTAATAGTTTTAGGATTTCTTCCCAATTTTTTATCTCTCTTCCTCACACAGTCAAAAGTCCTCTCTCCTTGTATAGAGCCTCATGTACATGTAGAGTGGCAAAGGCATCGTGCAACTCAGTATATATGTCGGCCTGTCTTCACTGAGTTCTATTGCTCTTATTAGGGCCCACAGTTCTGCTCTTTGGGCTGACCATCCTGTGCAAGGGCTTTTGCTTCTATGACCTCAAAGTCAGAGATGACTACTGCAGAACCAGCGTACCTTTTGCCTTCGTTCATGAAGCTGCTGTCTTCGGTGTACTGGATGAGGTCAGGGTTCTGTAAGGGCCTGTCTGATAGGTTTGGGTTGGCTAGAATAGACTTTATATGGTATCTCTAGACAATCATGCTCTGGGGGCCCTGCCACTGCAGGCAAGAAAGTGGCACAGTTTAGTGGGTTCTCACATAACAGTCCCTGATATTATATCATCTGAGCATGCATTATTAGCCAAGGTTGCCTCATGGCATTTATCAAAGTAATAACAGAAGGGGCAACCTTAATGTTTCAGTTTTACCCCAGGGTGAGTTTTCCTGCTTCCTTGATAAAAAGTGTGGTGGCTGCTAGTCACTCAGGGTGGCCATCCTGCCAAAACTGAGTCAATTTTCTTTTAAAAGTATGCCACTGATCTATGCCAAGGCCCAAATACCTGGGTGAGAACCCTCAGGGCCACCCCCTTCTTCTCATGTATCAACAGGTTGAAATCTCATGACACACCTGGGAGTCCCAAGGCTGGTGCCTCCGTGAGTTTTGTTTTTATTAGTTTCAAACACCTTTTCTTGATCAGGGCCCCCAGAAAAGGGGTGCTCTCTCTCTGTCTCCAACATTTTAGCCAAGTCCGAGAACTCTGGGATCCAGATCTGCTGGTGGATAGTGGGAACTGGAATGGCACCGACTGCCTGTTTCCTTGCAGCTCCCAGAATTGGTTTGCCTTGGGTAATTTTGAAACCCAAATATTTAACTTTCTGTTGGTAAATCTGTGCCTTTTTCTTTGATACCTAGTAGCCTGCCTCTGCTAGTAGCCTGAGTAGGGCTCTGGTTCCCTCCTAGCACTGGGTCCGCGTGGGACTGACTAGCAAAAGGTTGTCCATATATTGGAAGAGGACGCATCCTAGGTCCTGTCCTGGAAACCTGGCTAAATCAGATGCCAGCGCCCCACTGAATAAGGTTGGTGAATTTTTGAATCCTTGCGGCAGTCTAGTCCAAGTGAAAGGTTCCTTTGTCCCTGTGGTAGGGTTTTCCCACTCAAAAGCAAATAGGGGTTGACTATTAGGCTTTAGCTGGAGACAGAAAAAGGTTTCTTAAATCCAGGCAGGTGAACCATCCTGCTTCAGAGGGTAGAAGTCCTAGTAGAGTATAAGGATCAGGCAATGCTGAATGCAGCATGATGGGTGCTTCATTAATGGCTCTTAGGTCCTGCACAGGGTGGTAATCATTTGTCCCAGGCTTTTTCATGGGCAGCAGGGGAGTCTTCCATAGGGACTGGCTTCATTTTAGAAATCCCCATTTGAGTAGCCTGTCCAGGTGTGTCTGGATCCCCAGTCATGCCTCTTGTGGGAACATATATTGTTATATTTTGGCAGGTTGGGCCCCAGGCTTTGGGCCAATTATCAGGGGGTAGTTTTTTGCCAGACCAAGGGGGTTTCCTTTGACCAAAACTGTAGAGAATTCTAGCTCAGGGGCCACAGTTGGCTCACCAGAAGGGAAAGTATATAGTTTCCATTCTTCTTCCTGTGGAATCATCTCTGTGGCTCCTCTAATGGCAACTTCTTGACCTGACAGAGGTGCCACCTTGTGTGTCGCCACAGAGTGTTCAGCCCCAGTGTCAACCATGGTTTGGTCCCCACCTTCATTTTGACCTGGGCTCATGGGGGCCTACTTTGATTAGAAAGACTGGGCTTTATCCAAGTTCACTCCTGCCAGTCCATTCAGGTCAGCCTCAGGTGGTTCTGGTTGGTAGTGGCTGGGTAGAGAGGATTTTGGCTTCCCTTTTTGAAAACATGAATGGCCCAACTGCCAGTGTCTAAATTCCTTGCAGTGGGAACATTGATCTCATCCCAGTGGCCTCCTTTTTTTGTTCTTGCATCTCTCATGGTGTCCATGGGGGCCCCTCTGGAGGTGGTAGTCACCCCAAGGCAGCAACCAGGCAATTTGCCTTTGTTTTCTTCTTTGGTCTGCCTCATTTCTGGCAGCTTGATGCTGGTTTACAAAAAATTGGTGATTTCCAATAGTTTGGTGGCATTTTCTCAGTGAATCCTTCCAATTTTTGGAGCTTCAGTCTAATGTCACTTTGGGCATATCCCACAAAGGCAGTATTTGACCATGAGCTGATTTTGGGGGGCTTCTGGGTCGAATAGAATGTAAACTCTGAAAGCATCATATAATCTTTCATAAAAATCATCTCTCTTCTGGCTTTTGTAGGACCTCCGATGCCTTTGCCATGTTGGTGGTCTTTTTGACCCCTGCTTTTATCCCTTGGAGGAAGGCAAGTCAGTATCTTTCTAATCTGGCCCTTCCCATTTCTGTATTGGGATCCCATCGGGGCTCCTGTTCAGGCATGGCCTCCCATACCCAAACCTCAAAGCCTAGATTCTCATCTGGTACCTGAGTCTGGAGGCATTTTCTGGCTTTGGTGACAATTCATGTTGAAAAGGGTTAAAAGCTGCGGCTTACAGTCGACTCAGGCAGGGTGGTGAGTCTGGATTTTGGATTCTAGGAAATCTACCATCCTCTGTGGCTTCTCAGAGTAGGGCGGTGTGTGAGGTTTCCAGCTGAGGAGATCAGTAGTGGAGAATGGTTAGTAGTAGAAAACTGATACCCCCTCTTGTAGGGTCCCATGGGGGGGCCTATTCTCTGGGGACCCCTAGTCTCCTGAAAATTCATCTGCATTGCCATTAGGGGCCTTGAACTTTGAATCATCATGGACCTAGGGCCTCTTCCTACTCATTCAGGTGTCCCTGGTTGGGGCACAATGGACTGATGGGGATTGACGGGCAGGCAGGCAGGCAAGTTTCTCTCCCTCGATTGATGGGGCGCTGGGGGAATAGGGTGGCAAAAATGGAAGGACTTCTGAATTTTGGAAGCCTTGGAAAACGGGGGGCAGTTTTTCTGCTGTGAAGTCGTCTGAAGCCAATGCATCAAGACCCTGTGTTGTCCCTTACTATTAATGCAGAACCAGACCCAAGGAGGCTGGGCTTGGGCTATTTCCCGCCCTTGGTCAGTGTATGGGCATTGATCTGGGTAGGCAGGGTTTCCACTAACTAGTTTATAAATAGGTCAGTCTGTGGGCACATTTAGGGTGCTCTCAGGGGGCCACCCAACACCAAATATGGGCCATTCTAATTCACAGAGGGTGTTATAACTTCCTGGCAGGTCAATTTGACCCCATAGTCACCTGAAAATCCCCTTTTAAAATTCTTAATCATACATTTCAAAGCAGTTGGTTTTGAGGAACACCCCCCTCCATCCTGGTATCCTAGATGGATCACTGTCAAGTATCACAGGACAAACACAAGGGAAGAGGTCACTTCATCTGCCTGGCTGCTGACCCTTGCAGGGATTTAGATGCCACTTAGCATTGGCAGGTAAGTATAAACCCCTGACTCAGATCAGGCCTCTGCAGACCTGATGCTACTTTGAGCTGTATGAGGTCATCATGGAATCGCAGGGTAGGACCCACTCAGGCTCCATAGCTGAGACCGTGGAGCATGGGCACTCACACACATTCAGACAGATTACAGACTTCCACCTGGGACTTCCCTGTCTTATGTGGTGACTGTGTCACCTGGGGGTGATCAGGGGCAGGCCTGAACTTGGTCCTGGGTCCCCAGGGACACTTACCCCATCTGATCTACCATCTGGGGGAATTTTCTGATTCCCCCTGGAGTCTGCTGAGTGCAGTGGGAGCCAATTATATTGCCAGGCCCAGCAAGGGGTGGGGTTCAGTGAAATCACCAGTGGTGTGCCTTCCTTTTCATCACAGGGGGCCTCCAAGAGTGGCCTCGCTGCTGGCCTCTGGTGAGGCTCAAGGGGCCAGTGCAGCTGTCCACTTTTTCCCTGCCACTGCACCAAATGTTACAGCAAATACTCAGCGCCTAGGAAGAGAAAAACCACATGCACTTGGGGAATTTTACTGCACACTGGTGCTGGCCCAGCAGAGTCATCTCCAAAGTCTGAGCCCTGAACCTTGGTATCTACCTCCTTTTGTGGTTGGGATGGTAGGGGGTTGAGAGACAAAAGAAAAAGGGGAGGGGGTACTTATCAGTGGTGCTCTCTGGGCAGTTGGTGTGTTGGGAAAACAAAGGTATACCAGAAGGTGGCCTGAGGGACTACAAGGGAACTCCAGTCCCTGCAGAGAGACTTCTCTTTCGGGTTCTTCCTGTTCTGAATGCAGAAAAGACAAAACTATAAATTACCCCCTCCGCTTGTGCTCTGGACTCAGACCTTTGGAGAAACTGTCTCCTCTAAGCCCATCAATGTACATAAAACTCTGATCCACAAAGATCTCTGAGTGCCACTTGGTTTCTCCACCAGCAATCCAGCCTGGTTCCATAACATATTTGGTTTCCTCACCAGGAAGCCCAACTGCACTGGCCCCTTGTCACCACCGGTTTGGGGAGACAGAATGAAAATCACTGAAGAAGGGACACCCCTGACATGTTATTCGGCAGCTTCCAAACCTGAATTGCTTCAGTCCAGCCCCACTCCATCATTCCCACCAGACTCTGAGAGACTTGGTAGGTGAGGACCTGAGCCCAACATCAGAACCGGTAAGACTGGGGCCCCAATCTAGTCAGGCCCACTTGCAAGGGTGAAAGGGGGACCTGATCACTCCTCAGAGACCTCCGAGGTCTTACAGTGAAGATTTGGTGGGAGGGAATGTAATAACCTCTGGTGTGTATGTGTGTGTTCAAATGTGTAACTTGGCCTGGCTTGCCTGTTGATTTCAAATCTGTGGCTCCATGGACAGGTACCCTTAGTGTATCCAAAAGTCTACGGAGTCTAGGGGGCTCTCCCGTGTCATGGTGAAAGGCAAACAGTCCAGGGCAGCATTGGAGTAGACTCTGATCGCAAGTCACAAAGCTGAGTCCACTGTCTCTGCGACACCGAGCATGGAAAAAGGTTAGATATGGGGTTGAAACAGAGTAAGCTTAAGATCCTTGAGGTCATGCCTAAGAACTTCAAAAAGAAATTCTTAGGTGACTATGGAACAAAAATGATATCCGGGAAGTTAAAGACTCTTTGTGAACTAGAATGGCTGATGTTCAATGTAGGATGGCCCTCAGAAGGAACATTAAATGCCCAGGTGGTCTGATGAGTTTGGCTAGGAGTCACTGGAAACCCAGGTCACCCTGACCAATTTCCATATATTGATTCCTGGCTTGAAATTGCACAAAATCTCCCACCTTGGGTGAGATTCATCCAGAACAAGCAGAATCTGTCAAAGATCTTAGCTGCCTCACCTGGGAAACCAAAGAAGCAGCCCACCACTTCCCTGGTATTTGCAGGCGACCCAGAGGAAGACTGTTTTTCTTCCACTTTATGATTCACCAAGATCCACAGTCCTGCTCGTGTCCAGGGACCTGAGACTCCCCTCTCACCGGGGCCAGCAGTCACACTGTACCCCAGACCCAGACCTGGCAACTTCCAAATGCTACTAAGGGAGATGAGAGAACCTGAAAGACAAAATGAAGTCCAGCCTGGCTGTTTCATGATGTATTATCAGCCTTTCTCCACCACCATACTCCTTAATTGGAAACACAACACTTCATTGTACTCCGAAAAGCCACAAGCAATTGTCAACTTGATGGAGTCCTTCTTCCAGACCCACCGGCAAGCTTGGGAAGACTGCCAACAGTTGCTCCGTACCTTGCTTAATACAGAGGAGAGAAGGAGAATACTGAGGGAGACCCAACAGTACTTGGAAGACCACGTGCCACCAGGGATCAGTGATTCTGCTGTCTGGGCTCAAGCTGCCATTCCTGAAGAATGCCCTATATGGGACTTCACTACAGAAGAAGAACAGGCTCTGTTCATCCTGTCATCTACTGGAAAATGTCTAGTCAAAGAATATGACCAGCTCATGTACCTGGAAAAAACTGCACTAGAGGCCCTCCTTAAAAAGAATGACTATATCACCCAGCTGCCAACACTATACCAGGCTGTCAGTGAACAATGTGTAACAAGTGTCAAAAACATGCCTGGTCTGCTCCAGGACCCCCCCAGCAAACAAAAGATGAGGACCACCCTATTTGAAGACTTAGAGGTGGACTTCAGAGATGTACAACCAAGCAAAGGATTCAGGTACCGCCTGGTAGTAGTCTGCACATATTTATGAAGGGTAACGCCTTCCAAACCAGGACCAAATGCAGTGGTGAAGTGGCCAAAGTTCTCCTATGAGAAATAGTACCTCGGTTTGGTCTGCCTTTAACCATACACAGTGACAACAGACCTGCAGTTGGGGTGGACCAGGTGCACCAGGCATTACGTGGAAACTGCTTGCCAACCCTAGAGCTCAGGAAAGGTAGAATGGATGAATCACACCTTCAAAAAAAAAAAAAAAAAGCCTGGCTAAGTTCCACCAGGAAACTCATCTCCTCCCATGGTCAGATTTACTGCCATTGGCCTTCTTGCATGTCTGGGGCACTAGGATTCTCCCCCTTTGAGTTAGTATATGGGAAGCCTTCCCCATGCTTAGGAGAACTCCCAGAAAACTTACACCAAGTTGGAGATAAATAAAAGAACAGCTTCAGACCTTGGGAATGGTCCTAAATAAATCACAGAGATAAATCATACAGAGGGACCCAATTTCGTTAGGGACCCCCATCTACCCCTTTTTGCCAGGAGATTCCCTCTGTATGGGTCAAAAAGTGGAAAGAACCTCTTAAACTACAGTGGACTGGGCCTCAAACCATTATTCCAACAACGCCTACAGCCCTCAAAGTTTCAGGCATCACCCCATGGGTCCATCACTCCAGAGTCAAGACGACCAACTCCAAGGAGCCCTCAACCTGGCAGTGTGATCTGGACCCAGTCAACCTCTTAAACTGACCTCAAAAGGACGCCCTGAGACACATCCTGGAAGCTGGCAGAATCAACATGTAAACTGAACCTGGGGGCTCTAATGAAACTCTGTCAACCCTTACCCCTTGCCAGTGTTATAACTCTGATCTTGCCTCTTACTGTTGGGCTGATAGATGCTGCCCCAACAAATTGGACTTGGGACAAAGGTTTATGCTAGGTCTTACCTACCTCTTCTGGATGGGAGGATTATTAAGCATTGCATGTATCTCCTGCTACCTTTGCTGCCCTTGTAATCTTGCCCTGAAGATTGTTATAACACAGTGCAGAAATCTCATGGTTCAGGAAAGATGAGGGCATTCAGCTTTCTTACTTCCTTCCACAGAGATTGTTACAAGGGAAAGGAGCCCTGTTTGTCAATTGCCAGATGCTCAATCACATAAATTTTGGACCTTAGAAATAACCCAATCTAGCAGGAGCCCCTGTTAGGACAACAGCTTTAAAAGGGGGAAAAAGGTCTGTTACACTTACCTCCCTCATTTAGGGACATCAGACAGGGGAGGAGTACAGGAGAGGGCCCTCCAAAGGGTCATAAAGGTTATACAGGTCAAATTAAGAAAGGCCTTAAAAGCAACCACCCTGACACCCTACCAGGGTTTAAACCTTTCAGCTCTCAACCAAATGCCTACCAATTTCCTGCTCTGGGGCTGGGCCAACACTACCTCCACGTCCCCCATGAAATCAACAATCACACCTGCACCCGTTGGATGTGCTTGCCCCTCTGCCAGAGGGCCTACTGAGTTACTTTTGTCCCTCTAGACTGGAAAGCTTCGGAGAACCCAATGGCCAATGCCACTGTCTTAATGGGGCTTCGGGCTACAGGGATCCACCTAATGGCAGAAAACCTAACCTGTATCCTCCCAGAAGATGCAGAAAAAAAACCTTTCATGTTGGACAAATATAACCATAGATAAAAATGAAACCTTTTGCTCACCCCCACCCCCCCGGAATCTTTTATTTATGCTCCAACTCAGCATATAGATGCTTGGAGGCCAACTGGACTCAAACCTGCTACCCTGAAATCAATGTGTATACTGAAACCCAGTTCCTAGAAGTACCTGACCCTAACCTCCAGGCCAAATGGGCAGTCTTGCTACCCTAATAGGAGCAGGAATTTCAGTGGGACTAGGGACTGGAAGAGGAGGCATAGGTTGGTCTGTACTGTATCACAAACCATCCCTAGAGCTAAATGAGAACATGGAATGAGTGACAGACACTCTGGTGACGTTACAGAGCCAAATAAACTCCCTGGCAGCAGTGTGCCTCCAAAGCAGAGGAGCCCTCGGCCTCCTCACTTCAGAAAAAGGAAGCACTTGTATCTTTCTGGGGAAAGAATGTTGCTATTATGTGAACCAGTTGGAAATAGTCACAACTACAGGTAAGGAACTAAAGGAAAAAAAATCATAGACAACAAGAAAGTATTAATCACTGGAAAGGATGGGATCTCACAAAGTGGACATCCTAGCTCCCTGCCCTGGGAGGACTCCTCCTTTCCATAATTTTACTTGTGACCATGGGCCTCTGTATCTTAAACACCCTGGTGTGCTTTGTTGAAAACACCATTGCTCGCCAAACCACAGCACACATCTTAGCCCCCCGAGGGTACCAACCTCTAGAACTAAAGGGTGATGCCTACTAAAAGAGTTTTAAAAAGGCATCAAAGAGGGGAATGTTGGGAAAACAATGTTATACCATAAGATGGCCAGCAGGGCTAACCAGGGAACTCCAGTCCCTGCCTCGAGGCTCCTCTTAAGGGTTCTTCCTGCTCTGCTTGCCACAAATCTGGAAAAGATAAAACCATAACTTACCCCTCCTGCTTGCGCTAGATGCTCAGACCTTTGGAGAGACTGTCTTCTTTGAGCCCATTGATGTAAATAAAACTCCGATCCACCAAGATCTCTGAGCGGTGCTTGGCTTCTCTGCCAGCAATCCAGCCTGGTTCCTAACAGATGGACAGAGGAGGTAAGCAAGATTACAGAAGCCAAAAGTATTCAAGGGGAGTTTCCAGCTGTAATGCCCAAAATGCAGTATCCTCAATGGCCAGAGACCACCAGGGAGACCGAGGCATGCATGTAAAGGCAAAGGGCTTTATTGTTACGGGCTTAATTGTGACATAGATACAGCGATCCAATCATTATTGTATAATAGCATTGGCAGTAATTTTAACCATACATTTTGTTTAGAGCGTTCCTTACTTTTGGCGGGACCCAATCACAATATTTAGAGTAGTTTTGAAGTTAACCAATTACAGAGCGAGTCCAGGGTCTTGTTTGGCGACTAACGGGTTAACTTTAACATTAGGTAACAGGGTCCTATCTAAAGTTCCTATCTGCAGGCCTCACCTTAAGGAATGTGGGGAGAGGTAGCTGGCCTTTCCTGATTGGATACCGCAAGGTGGTCTCTCCTGCTCTAGGCGATGTGTAACTGCCTGATAGTTTTGGGGAAACTGAAACTTAGGCCTTGTAGTTCAGAGGGGAACTTACAGCCTGTCATGGCGTCTGTTTGGTTCAGATTCGTGTTCTTACAAAGCCTTGGACATCTGGCTGGCCCCTTTTGTTTTGTTTTTACTAGCTTTTCTTCTCACCATGGATAGCAGTAGATCTTTAAAATTATAAAGCTCTTCTACCTTTATTTTTAAAAGATCCTGCCAAATTTAAGAAAATTAAAAATTGAAAAGATTGACCATCTACAACCGCCCTTCACAGAGGAAAGAGGACCCCAAATTTCCCCTAGGCTCTCCTACAAATGGTCTGTGAAAGGCCAGTATTCAAGGACTGATAAAAGCCAAATTGAATTATATAAACTTAAAGATATAAATCTTTTTTTAATTCCATTTCAGTTAAAAATCTCCCTACTATGAGGAAGCAAATTTAGTTAAAAAGATGGGCCAGTCCCTTGATTTTAAGGCTATAATCTTGTTCTTTGGGGGAATTAAAAACAACTGTCTTTGTCTTACAAATCTCTATAGAGCCAGAAATGCAACTCTAGAAACAAGTCAAAGTCAATGGTTCTTGAAATTCACTTTGATATACAAGTGCTTTGGATTACAAGCACATTTCTGGAATGAATTATGCTCTCAAACCAAGGTTTTACACTATTTGGAATTTGGGCTCCTAATGTCTTCCCTACAGATATTAGTAAAACAAAAGTTATAAGATTTTGTTTGCATCTTGTCCATGTATGTATGTGAAATATTTTCTCTACCCTGTAGATGGTATTGCTAAAATTAATTTGTAAAAGAGTTCTATTTAGTTATTTTAAAGGCAAATGCTTATAAGGATTAGGCATTCCAAAATTCAAAAAGATAGAAACTAACCCAAATTGTATTTTCAAGTCTGTGTGATTTGGGAAAATATTTGGTATTACAGCTAATTTAAGTTTATTTGTTTAATTAAAATAAACATGTCTTTAGAGTTATTAGCACTAATATATAAGACTTTTATTCTACCTGTTTGCTAAAAGTTAGAATAATGGTTGACTTTGTTAATGCTTTAAGGTAATATAAATAAGATTAAAAGGTTTGCTGGCAAGCTTTTAAATAGTAAATCTTTTGGTGATCTGAAACTTTAAGTTTTGCTAAGCTAAATGTCACTTATTTCATCATTTATTAAATATCTGGATGATTTCCAAATAAAGTAACAATCTTAAGTACTGAACAAATTTATTTACTTTCATCTTGTTATAGAGATATTAAAGATAAATACGAGTCTGTTCGTAAAGAAAGTTTGTGCTTTATTGAAAAGTTATACTATATAAAAGCACATTTCTAGAAATTATGAGATATATTCAAAAATTCCTAAATACTGGCATAGCAAACAGTTCACAATTACTTATGTTGAAGAGGCAGAACTTCCTCTGACCTTGAAGGTCCTTCTAGCTTAACTTGGAATCACATTACTATGAGACAGGTAAACAGTAGAAAATCAAATTTAATAGTGTATGAATGGGGAATCCATACAGACATGAAATTCCAAAGACAATGAGGTAACAGGAAGAAGAAGAGAGGTAGGGGTCTGAGAATATAACGTGGAGAACATCATTAGCAGGAACGTGAAAGGAGAGGTTTTGAAAACAAGGTTGCCCTATGTTGCAGATAAGTTTCTTAGGTAAAAGAAAATCTCCAGTACAGACCCTCCTTTCCAATGTAAATTTAGGTATTTGAGGCCCAGGAAAAGAGCTTTTCCTGCATCTGCTAGGTTCTGATTGCTTTTAACTAAAAATAAAGTTCATGCCAAACTGCCCCATCTTGGGGTAGCCTGCCCTTGGACCCTACACTTAATTTTCACTAAGGGTTAAGAATTTTAATAAATAAGACTACTGGAAATAAGTAGAGAAAAAACTTAGTATGCAAGGAAAATATTATGTCTTTGGCAAAAAAAAAAAAAAAGTAGTGGGGGATGAGAACTGGGAATACATTTTTGTTGGGGAAAAACAGGACAAATCTGAATGTAAGAGAAAGTTGTAGAAAGTTTATGGAAAAGGAATCTTCAGAAATGAATTTTATAGTCAGTACTGGCTAAAATTTAATATGAAAATACATTGATACAAAAATAAAAATTGTTTTCTCTTCATTAAATAATGAAGTTTTCTTGAACTACTGATCTGTTCTTAAGATAATATGTAAACATATTTTTTTCTTTACCTTTAAAGGAACCTGATCAGAAAACAAACTGACAATAAATGATATCAAAGCTAAATACAGGAAGTTATAGTTTTGAGCAAAATTTAGCTCTTAGACATAGGAAAATGGTATGTTAATTATATGGAAAGCTTTGTCAAATAAGTGATAATAAATTCTCCTGTAATTTGTGCATAAATTGCATTTATGTAGTTATCTTATTAAAATAAGTGTTCTAGAAATAGTATGAAATGTCTAGAAATCTGATATTCTTTTATTATCTTGAAGTGTTGTATGTTACAGAAGTAACCAAATTTCCTTGTCAACTGCATTACAATGAACTCTAATGAAATCCTTAACCATTACTTATCATTTACAGTTACTATTTTCCTGAAGCTATTGCAAATGTTTCAAGGAACTCCAAGAATAGGTTTCTGATAACCTTAAGATCATTAAAATTGAACTAGATAAGAATTTCCAGAACTAGTGCAAATACTTTGTTCAAACTGAAAAAATTTGGAACATGGGACTAAAACTGGAGAGGATAATTGCAACTTTTATGACTTTGTTTTTAAAAAAGTCAGCAATGTTTTAATTTGGAATATATAGCCTTAACACTTTTTTTTTTCTTTTGAGCTAACTGAATTACCAGAAATTTGGTTGTTCACATAGCTATATTTCAATTGAAACATTTATCCCTGATTTCAGAATCCAGAATTTTGAAACTGTCAGTATTCTTATATTTTTATGGTAATAAAGAATCATTCTTCTTGTAACAGGAAACTATTGAAAACACTGATAATACCAATGCTTTGACCAGAATGGCACGTTTGGGAGAAACATGCATAGGCTCAAATATGACCAGACAGCTTTTAAGAACTTAGCTGGACTTTATGGAGATAATAAAACCTCTTGGAAATATCAGCCTGATACTTGCTTACAGAATTCCCAGCAGCCTTACCAGGTGAGTAAAGAAGGTACAGAAACCTAGCACTATGGAGGGGGTGGGGACCTCAAGAAAAGAGGAATTCACCCATATGTATAGCTATTACAGGTGAAGTCTGATGACAAATATTTGGCTCAGTTTCTGGCCTTGAGAAGCTGTTAAAAATCTGATCTAAATGCTCCTTATAAAAAGTACCCCGTAAGGTTTTAAAGAGTCTATATAGTCAATTGCTATTCTTGTAGCACTTACGTATATGATCAGGCCCAGTTTTTTTGAAACTAGATTGATTTTGCAAATAAATTAATATTAACTTGGCTATCTTTGGTAGAAATGGGTGTGATTACAGAAATAAATGTTTCAATAACATACCTGAGTAAATATTAGGATCTAGTCTAGTTTATAAAGAACAGTATTAGAATCTGACACTTCTAGTTTCCTCCAACGCCTAGCTCCAATTCTCCAAATGAATATTTTCAATTTTTTCCCCATTATTCTGAGTTGGATATATTTGAGAACTCAAATGTCCCCTTTTCCTGAAACCCTGCAAACTAACTATGGATGGCTTGATTTAAACTTCAGAGAAATCACAACAGCTCTCACTCTAAAGATGTTTCAAGCTTGACATCTAGAAATCTTCTTGACACCCTATTCAGAACACAGAAATTGGTTTCTAATTTCATTCAATTACTAACGATTGTTTTTCTTTTGTTTCCATATAAAGGCCTCTTATTTAATAACTGATTACTGGAATATTTAATAGCTGATTACTGGAATAATAGGCCTATCTTCGAGAACACACCTGCATCATCACTTCCTAAAATTAGTATAATTGCACTGAACATCAGGACTAAGACTGGTTCACCAAGATGAAACAATCTACCAACTCAACTTTTAAGGTATGAAACTTCACGTAAGTTGCAGAGGAATGAACTATAGGGGCCAAGGACAGTTTGCCCCAAGATGGGCCACCTTGGCATGAATGTTATTTTGAGTTAAAAGGAATAAAAACCTAGCAGATTCAGGAAAACCTCTTTACTTTCCCCTCAGCTCCCTGCCTATACCAGGGAGAAAGTAAGACTCCTCTTACCTGTATAGTAGGGTAACCTTTGTTTTCCAAAGTTCTCCTCTTGCCTTCCTATTGACAGCCACGCTCCCCTACCTCCTTCTGTAGTTCAGGATCTCATGTAAGCCTCATGCCTGTCTTTAAAATTCCGTGTCTGAAACTATGTTTTATTTTCTCCTGTTCTTCTGTCCCCTGTCAATTTGGTTCTTAGTCCAGCTGGAAGGACCTTGAAGAGCAGAGAAAAATCTTCCTTCCTAATAAAATGTTCTAAACCATCTCGCCTCATGACTCAGACTGAAGGTATAGTCTGCTTTCACCATTCATCTTTTTTCTTTCCCATAGAAATGCCTCTTATTAAGTACATGATTTCTTGTACCATATTGACCTAACTTTTGGAAGCCCACCTGTTACACAGCCTCCCGCAATGAAACACAACTGTTTAATTGAATTTATCTATTCTTGGGGTGCTGGGGTGGCTCAGCTAAGCATCCAGCTATGGCTCAGGTCATGATCTCACAGTTTGTGGGTTCAAACCCCACGTTAGGTTTTATGCTGACAGCTCAGAGCCTGGAGTCTGCTTTGGATTCTGTGTCTCCCTCTTTCTCTGCCCTCCCCCACTCATTCTCTCCCTGTCAGAAGTAAATAAGAGTTAAACAATTTTTTTGAACTTCCCAATTCTTAAGATTAAAAGACTATTTCAATGAGATATGGAGCAATCTCTCTGAAAGTTATTGGGGAAATTTCGATGACAGGACGAAAGCAGAACACAGTGTGCTGCCCCAAAATAAGCCTCTTTGGCATAAAGACTATTTTGAGTTGGTTATTTTTAAGACACAGCAGATGCAGGAGGAAACCAGTAGAAATAATGGTTTTGTAAGAGACATTGACGTTTATAATGAAAATCTCCATTGATAAGGGTGTCTTCCTTTCTGGACCAGGAAGAGAAGGATGATTAAATCTCTAGAGACTCCTATCAACCATACCCTTGTTTTCTCTGCTGAGCCTGATAACCTCCCCTAACATCTTTTGTCTTTAGCTATAGATGGTGTTTAGGTGGTAGTTTGAGTCATTCCACGGAGTTACACAGGTTTCCTTGGTCTCTCTCATATATACAGGAGGGGTAGATGTGTTTTTAAACTCTGTTTTTCTCTTGTTAGTCTGTACTTTATTACAGGGGGTAGTGCGGCCCAGCAAAGAACCCAGAAGGGTAGAGGGAAAAATTATTTTTCCTCTCCTACATAATGAACACTAAGACAATATTACTTTTTCTTTCTGTCTTATGGAATCTTAGAGCTAATGTAATTAAATGTCTGATTTCCAAAAATATACCTTGAATTTTTATTGATATTCATTCACTTCTAGGGAAGATCTATCAGCCTTGTCTCTGTATTAGGTTGAAAGTTAATTTGTATAGGTAGGAGTTATACTTTGCACTATTTTTTTAAATAAGTTACTTTCAAGATATGGGAAGTTAGGTCTGATTGTATTTAAAAATGTGAACAATGTTTATGTAACTTTAGTTAGGCAACATCTGGAACTGATCTTCTGAACTTTGATTACCAGAATCAGCCTGATGAATCCCAGATGTTTAAACATGGCTGTGTTTCTTAGACTCACTGGATTATGAGAGTGAATACATGGAAGGAAGAGAAACATTTACAAGAACTAGGTGTCAAAGTGGCCAAAGGGGTACTTGGGTATTGGCTTAGTTGTGGGGTAGGGATGGGGGGGGGGGTATTTCTAAATGAACATCCCCCTTTAAAGTTTAATACTTTTTTTTTAAGGTCCAATATTTGATAACCTCTATAGTATGTATTAATAACTTTACTCCTATTTGTTTCTGCACAAGCATATTTTTGTGGACTCACTATAGCTTAAGTCTTGTGGTTGGAAAAACAAATAATAAACATTCCCTGCCTTTGAGTCACTCAGTTTAGTAAAGGAAATGGGTATGTGAACAGTAATTATGACTGCTGTATTAAAGGGCTGAGTACAGAAAGTAACCAAGAATGCTAGGGAAGGTAAGACAGTTTCAAAGAGAATGAGACTTGGTGCTCAGGACTCTGTACAGTATTTCTACAAGCTGTATTTAGCTGCGCAAATACAGCTTCTATATAATAATTATATGTCCATCAGATGATGGGGTCATTCATCATGTCATAAAGTCAAAGTATTTTGACAACACAATCCAGGAACATAATGGTAAAGCATGATTAGCAATCATATGGACTTTGCAACACTTGGTAAAGGTTCTAGGAAAAACACATGTTTTTAGCCTCTCTTTTCCACAAATTGTGCTTTTAAGTGAAGGAATGCTTTTTCCTTTTGCAGCCTATTTCTTGCTCTCATGCTTGCCCAATGTTGTGGACAGGAAAGTAAAACCAAGGTTTCTGAGTTCAAAATTATTTTAAAAGCTTTAGGGGGAAAGGTGTAACTCTTTTGTGATCTACTATAGTTTTCATAAAATCTCCATTTTTTTCTGCCAAGGAAATATCAAATCTGAGTCAAAAGAAAAAAAAAAGAGGAACCCAAATGCACTATTGACAGCAATTTTGAAAAAAAAAAAACCCTAAAATGCATTGTTAGTAGCATAGTTTTAGAGGTAAAAGAGAGGGATTAAGTATAAAACAGTAACTTGATGACAAGACTAGAAAAGCTAATTCTTATGGACAAGTTTTCAATGAAAACTAATGACACAGACTCAAATATACTTCAACTCCTTCCTTTTGCCAGCCTTGACTAGCTATTTCTCAATTTTATATTATATTCAAAGGTCCCAATACCTGCTTCTCTATGACTCATCAAATCTGAACTGCCCATTTAGTCTTGTAAATTGTTCCCTCTAAATTAACAAATCTACCTACATCCACCTCCAGAGATCCTGTACCAACACACCTGGGCTTTTCCCTCTTTTTGGCTCTATTTTAGAGCCAGAGTGGTCATTTCAGAGTAACTAGTTTACACATCTTTGGTTTAAACTGGGCCAAAACCTTTGGACTAGACAAAATAGCAATTGTTATAGAAGTCAGCAGGAGAATGGGCATTCTGACCACAAGACTGACACTTGTGGACCTTCTAAAGATGGAACCCAGTAGCTAACACCAGTACTCAATCAACACATACCCAGAGTGGCTTAGCTTCTTAACACCCACCAAAAAATATTTCTGTTCAACTAATGGAATGCTTCTTCCTTACCCTCATAAAAACTCCTGGTTTTCACCCAATAAGCTGGACACTGTTTGAGTTTCTCCCTGAATCTGTGCCCCCCTTTATTTATTTTTTTGAGAGTTCAATTTTATTTTTTTTTTCTTTTTTCCATAATATTTTATTGTCAAATTGTTTTCCATATAACACCCAGTGCTCTTCCCCTTAAGTGCCCTCCACCATCCTAAATAAACACTCAGAAAGGACTCCCTCCTTCCTTCTAGGGTCGGTAAAATCTGATGACGTTTTGGGGGTGGTGGTCTGACTCTGATGGCCAAGAAAGAATTCTTGAGGATGTCTTTGGTGCAAAAAGATGTTTTTATTAAAGCACAGGGACAGGCCCTGTGGGCAGGAAGAGCTGCACTGGGGTTGTAACAGGTATTGATTATACAGCCTCAGGTTGGGAGGACATCAGGTATAGAGTAATTCCCCAAGGCATTTTTGGAAGCAAGGTTTCCAGGACCTTGGGGGGCTAGCTGTTGCTAGGGAAACACCATTAATCACCATTTAGTAAAACCTCAGTCATGGGACCCTCCAGATGAGGGGGCCATAAGCCTGGAGTATGATTGCCAGCATGTATCTTGGAGGGAATTGAGATAAAGGAAGTTTGCAAAGAAATGTTTATATGTTCAAATAGACTTACAAGATCCTTGAGGTTGGGATAATGTTAAACTGAGATTCTCTTTTGCCCCTAGCAGAGCATCACCATTGAGGCAGCTAAGCTCCTAGAGGGAGGCTACTCTGCCCATTTCAAGGACTTGTCAAAGGGCTGTAGGCAGTAAGGTAATTTAAGTTTTCATTTGCCTTAGTTTCCCATTGTCATGGTAACCACTTAAACCCCTTTCCTCTGCTCTTGGGTGGCCAGGGGTGTCTCAGGAATCTCACACATAGTCCACCTGGTGGTGGGGGTGTGTGTGGAGGGGGTGCTGTTAGCCTGTACTTTGCTCTCAGCTTGCCCCACACTCCCTCACCAAAATCCACTTGCTACTTACATCTGTATTACCCCATCTCACGGTCGTCATCACGCCTGAAATGCACACTTGGTGTCTTTCTCACCTGACTAAGGTCTAGGGAAACAGGAACACTTTTTATCTGTATTCTTAATTTTATCTCCAACTCATTGTATTCACATAGTAGATACTTGTTGAAAGGAATACAGTCAATATCTTTATCACCGTAATAGCCAATGCCTATGCGTAAGGAAGGTACATCTTACACCTTGGTGCTTTCAACATACTGTTTCCTCTGTCTGGACTAATTTCTCAAAAATGATTACATCTTTACCTTCAGGTCTTAGCTGCAACCTCACATGTTCTCCTCACCAATATGAAGGAGAGAGTTACTCCTCACCAATATGAAGGAGAGAGTTATTTTCTATTTATTTGTTTTCTTTGTGGTGTTCATCACAATTTATTATATATTGATTTTTTTTAACTTATTCATTTTCTAACTTCTGGGCAGATTTGTGTCATCCTGTGCCTAGCCGGGCACAGGATAGACAGGCAGAAGCCAATTTTTAAAAATAAATAGAAGTTGCATATGTGAATGGTGAACATTGCTCTAAATATATTGCATATTTCTTAGGCATAGGGCTGTGGCTTTTCTTCACTGCTATTCTAGTATGTAGAATGCTTCTTTATATATATTGAGTTAATTTTTTTATTAAATCACTGTTAAAATGTTTTAAAATCGTCAAACAAAATCTGCAATATCTCTGTCACACTCTATTTAGAAAAAAGTCCGAGGGAGATGAATTGCATATGTAAGACGTGAAAAGATCAATTACCAAAACACAACTATGTAACTTCTATTTGGTAAAAATTAATAGCTGCTGTAAAAGGTGCTGTTGTCCTCTCTGAACAAGACAGACCATCTACTCAAGGAGTTTTATTGTAATTGGGGTAGAGGTTATCTTATCCCATGATGGAGTTAAACTTCTTTCTTCACCTATTAGAAGTAGCAGCCAATTTAAAATAATCCCCTTTCCAGAGGTCTCCTAGGGCCAGACACTCAGGGCCAGACTCCCGGTGCTGCCCTTGGGAATGAATAGGCGCCTCAGATTGGCAATTCCAATGTGCAGAGCCTGAGGTCTGCGGTGATGCTAAAACCTGTCCTCTCCTGAAGCTCCTGGACTGGGTCACCTGGGACTTGTGAGGCCAGGGGCTAAACTGCACCATCTGTTAAGAGCACGGCCAGGTCCATTAGGATAACATCTCTGTAAAACCTTCTTTTACCTTACTGGCACAGTTATTTCCCGGGCCACAGGGGAATGTAGGGAAAGAATAATAATTTTCTTTCTATCCTTCTAGGTTGCTGGCTGAGAGCCTCTCGCCCCCCACTTTATAATAGAAGACTAACAGGAGAAAATAAGTAAGTTTAATAACAGGTATACCTTCTGTATACCTTAAACCACCACCTTAAATACCATCTCCAGTTAAAGACAAAAGAAAGACGTTTTGGAGGGGAAGCCAATTATGGGAGATTACCAGAGAAAGTGTAGTAAAAAGAGTCAGATTCCTTATGCAGATTTAAGTTGTTACCCTTCTCCAAGGATAAGAGTTTCTGAAGATTTAGAGCGACCTTCTCCCAGATATTGAGGGGGGGGCACCTTTACAAATGGAGAGTTCTTTCATAGATGTAAGTTTCCTTTACAAAAAGCTGTTTCCACTCTGTTTTCAGAGATTCTACTGATGCTCAGAATAATCCTTATGCCAAAGAGGCATATTTTGGGGATGGTGTATCCCCAGTCCCGTCCACAGTCCCCAAGAGCAGGGCAGGATTGGAATGAGCACCTGCCAACTCGTAGGCTCAGATCTTCTTTCCCAATCACAGGGCTGCTCTTCATTTAAACTAAGAAATAGCTTTGTTCTATTTCCTCTCCCAGGAAAATGGGACCACCCAGTTACACCAATATTTGTCAAGTAAGGCAACTTTTAGTGGTTCTAAGTACGTTTCTCTGCTGAGAATAGAAATGAGTTGGTGTTTGGATTGTACCCCATCTCAGCCACTCACCCAGACTCTTCTGAAAGAGGTGAGCCTTATGGTTTTTCTAGTCTCCTCCCCCATCTTTCTTGCTGAGGCAAAAAGAGTAAATTTCCTAAGTTTAATCAATTTAGGACAATCTCAATATGTTAGAGATAGGAGAAGTTTTGTAATGAATGCATTACTAAGGTAATAAATGATATGTGCAGAAGGGTACCAGAATATGCACCCCAAATTATGCCCCTTTGGCTTATGGATTATTTGGATCTAAAGGCCACTGAAAACCAGAAGCAGAAAAAGTTCTAAAAACAGAGCACAAGTTTTCCTTTGGTAAAATATTTTCATTTGCAGAGAGGTCTCCCTTTCCAGTATAAGAAAGAGGGTTCTTAACAATTCTTATCAATGGAGAAGGCACTGACTTGAATCTGCATAACATGCCCACCAACTCTCCTTTACCACACTTTCCCTCCCAACCCCCTTTACATTTGTTTAGCTTAAAATAAATCCAAGTTTGTGTATACTTGTGATGCTAATGTTAATAAACTTCTGCTTGTTTTCTCTTATTATCCCAACCAATCTTTAGCTAGTGTAATTCCTCATGCTGGCCAATCTATGATGGATAGGATTTTTTTTTCCTCCCCTTTAATAAATTAGTAAAAATACATAACTAACATGTGACATAAGTTTGTGGGCTAGAGGAATGACATTTGCTTGTAGGAAGAAGGATGATTATGGAGAAAATGACCCTGGACTTGAGAGTAGGACAAAACTTGAACATATGGAAAGGTGGTAGAGAATGCGAAGTTTGTGCAATAATCCAGGAAAGACAAAGCTGGGAGAGAGCATAGGGCATGACTAGGGAAGAGGACTGGAAAGTTAGTGCTAAGAGACAGATCATAGACATCCTTGATTAACAAACTAAGGAGACCCAAATCCAGTTGGGAAAAATAATTTCAGGTAGGCCTATGGTATATGTGTAGAAATGATGGATTTGCTGACATTTTGGGGTGATGATGGGGTGGTCCAGAGCTAACAGCCAGGAAAGAATTCTTGAAGATGTCTTTGGTGTAAAAAGGTGATATTATTAAAGCATGGGGACAGGACCTGTGGACAGGAAGAGCTGTACTGGGGTCGTCACAGGTAACTGATTATGTACCCTCAGGTTGGGAGGGGGTCAGGGACAGTGTAAGTTCCTAAGGTATTTTGGAAGCAAGATTTCCAGGACCTTGAGGAGCTAATGGTTGCTAGGGAAACATCATTTATTACCTTTTGGTAAAACTTCATTCATAAGACCCTTAGATGGTATCAGGGGACCATAAGCTTGGAGTATGATTGCCAATATATATCTTGGGGCAGTTGATATAAAAGTAGTTTGAAAAGGATTTTTTATGTTAAAATAAACATAGGATCCTGGGGAGGGAGTCAGGATAATGTTAAGCCAAGATTCCCTTTTGCCCCTAGCAAAGTGTCATCACCAACAAGGCAGCTGAGCTCCTAGACTTGCCAATGGACTGTAGGCAGCGAATTAAAATTTTCATTTGCCTCAGTTTTCCGCTTTACCATGGCAAGCACTTAAACCCCTTTCCTTTGCTCTTGAATAACCAGGAGTGTCAAAGGACTAGCAGACATATCCTGCCTGGAGGAAGGGGGGGGGGCTGTTAGCCTGTATTTTGCCCTCAGTTTGCCCCATGCTCCCTCATCAAAAATATTCCAGGACAGGACTTAATGACAGCCTGATCGATTGACTTAGAATCTTAAGCAGGCTCCAGGCTCAGCACAGAGCCCAACGTCGGGCTTAATCCCACACCTCTGGGATCACGACCTGAGCCAAAATCAAGAGTCAGACACTCAACAGACTGAGCCACCCGGGTGCCCCAGTGAGAACCTACTTTAGAGTGGAAATAGTGGGGAAGCAAATGAGAAAGATGCAATGAATTATAGAGTTACAGAGCCTGGAGGTACTGAATGTGAGATGAGAGCAGGATCAGAGGGGAGGAGACTGCTGATCTGTAGAGCGCCAGTAACCAGTTACTTAATACCATCATGGTTCATTCAACATTTGTGTCTCATTTCCAAACTCCTCATCTGTTCAAAAATCTGCATGGAGCGGCATTCTAAATCAAGCTAGACCCCAAAGCTGTATTCCTATCACCTGTGTGTCTGGAGAGCCTGGCCTCCCCAGGTAGCATCATTCTTATGAGCCAGGCTAAGGACAGTTGTACTTTCTAGATGTATCACTGCTTGACCAAGGAAACTTTTTAAAATAATTTTTTTACATTTATCTATTTTGAGAAAGACAGAGAACCCAATCAAGGGAAGGGCAGAGAAGGAGAGAGAGAATCCCAAGCAGGCTCTGCAGGAGGAGTGCAGAGCCCAATATGAGGCTTGCACCCATGAAACTAAGATATAAGAGTTGAACACTTAAACAACTGAGCCATCCAGGTGCCTGTGATCAAGCAAACCCTTAAAGAAAAATGATGAAGACTGAACTTTATGGAACACAGTTGTTCCTACAAGTATAGTTAAATCCATTTATAAAGAGTTTATAATAATTATGCATATACTATGCTCTTTCAAGAGTTTTTAAAATGATGTAAATTTAAATTGAGTAAAAGACTAGATCTCCTATACACAAGCAAGCTCAACTTGCATGATGAAGCAATGCTTTTGTGTCCCTGACCAAAATTTAACTGATTTAATGGAATGAACCAGTTACTTTTGTGCTGTTCTGGCTGTAGGAATCCATTGTGCGGCTGTGGATACAATGTACATTAAGCTATGCTGGCACAAATCAACACAATATGGTTGCTACTCTTCATGAAGTTTGTGTGAGATATTTTAGTCAGTATTGTCTGTATTCAGAACTTTAAAAGAACAAATTTTTCACTGTGAAGCTCTTTTACAACTGCATTTCAATAAAAAAATTCAACTTTTTAATGATTCGTATGGGCAATCCAACATGGTGTTAGCCTTTAGACAAAGGACATCTTAAAATTTTGTCTTTTATCTCCTTGCATTTTAATAACAAATATATTCCTTTCTCCCAATGCTACTTCAGATAATCTGAGCTGTAGAAAATGTTGGAGAGCTTCACCTCAAAAGAAAATTTTGGCAAGTCTTGAGTAAAAACAGAATTATAATAGAAACCACCATGCATACCTCTACCGCTGAGAGCAGACCTCATGTTTTTACAGTCACCCAGTGCTCATGCAGCAGGAGGGCCTTGCCCTGGATTCTTTGTGGCTCCAGACTACTTTATTTCCTATCTTCTCACCATAGGAGAATGTTTCCTTTCCCCTGCATCTTAGGGCCTATGAGACAACATTAGCCCTTCTGGCTCTAGATCTTGCTATTTGTCTTTTCTCTTTCTTCTGTTTCAGTCTCATATTTTCTTATTTCTGCTTCTGTGTGAACAAGACTGGGTTCACTTTTACATGAAAAGCTGAGGGAATAATCGTTCATAACCACTTCGGGATACCTGTTATGTGCCAGACATTATAGGTGTTTTGCATCCTTTATTTATACTTCTAGTAAAGCAGTACTGTGAGCAAAGTGCTGATGTCCACATTTTGCAGTTGTGGAAACTGTAGCTCAAAGACTAGAGAAAATGCTAAAGGTCAAGCAGTCAGTCAGTAGCAAAGTTGATGGAAGACCTCAGGACTGTTGCCTTCCAAAGGCTGCTCTCTCTTTATTGCGCTATGAGTCTCTCCACCTGGTCTAGCTTGGCATGGCTTAACCTCCCTGGCATTACTTCTAGTGATGACTACGGGACTTTTGTCTTTATGTAAAGATTAAGTTTCTTTAATTGTGCTTCCTATCTTTTTTTTGCCAGAGTGTGTGGACACTATAGCTCCAACTGGAAACCCACTGGACTGTGCACCCTTGTCTGACTTCAAAGGTTCTGCTCTTTGCATCTTTCCATACTTCCTACCAGCATGATTGATCAGTTATCACCCATTCACCGGCTGCTGGAAGCCAGGGTAAAGTTTGAACTTCAATGGCCAAGTATTTTTGAAATGCTTTCACACTTATAATCGGAATTTTCTGATTTACCTTAAAGACACCTCAGCTGTTCTTTTGTAAGATATTTTTCCTAAGATAATATCAGCCAGAATACAATGATAGGAAGCAAAACTAGCTTTTTGAAGCAGGGAAGGATTCAAAACCAAGAAGTAGTTCCTAGGTAGCGCCTCTTGGATTCACCCTCAGACCAGTAATGAGGAACCCACCATCAAGGAAGCTGCTGCTTTTGCCACAGTCACAGGGTAGGAGTCACAAGGCCACCACAGCACCTAGCAACCACCGCGGGCATCCCCATGGAGTTGAGTGGGCACTGGAGCATCATTTCAGAAAGACCCAACGTCTCCAGCTATGACCGTCCACAGAAAATGGCAATACAGCAAGTCACTGGCTTTTATTCCACTTCCATCTTGTAGACACTGGATAAATGGATCTCATTGGTAAACTGTATCTAAAACCCTAGTTGCGGGGCGCCTGGGTGGCTCAGTCAGTTAAGTGTCCGACTTCAGCTCAGGTCATGATCTCATGGTTCCTGAGTTTGAGCCCTTGTCGGACTCTGTGCTGACAGCTCAGAGTCTGGAGCCTGTCTTCGAATTCTGTGTCTCCCTCTCTCTCTGACCCTACTCTGCTCACGTTCTGTCTCTTTCTCAAAAATAAACAAGCATTAAAAAAAAATTAAAACTCTAGGCACAAGGGAATTTAAAATATAATTTTTAGTTTTCTAGTGTGTGGCAGTTTCTGCCACACAAACATTTTTAGGAAGCACATGGAAAAGAGGACCAGTAAGCCAATTCTTCATAGTCAACAGCGGGGTATTTGGCCAGGTTTGTTTTATATTAAGGTGAGAGAGAGAGAGAGACTTATAATAATATAAGCTCAAAACACACCATATGAGCAACTCAATTTCTTTGATGATTAGTGTCCTGCTTTCCTGGACATGTACAAGTATTTGTGTTTCATTGATGGTATTTGATAAAGGTTTTCCTTAAATGCATAAATGATCTATTAACTGGAGGGAATGTGTCTTAAACACTCTGAATCCAGGTAGCTCTGCAATTGTTATATTGGAGAGAGACTGGAAGAGTATCTTCCTGGCAAATGCTGGGCCTGTTTTATACTTCAGAACTTAAAAAAACAGTATTGCATGGAATCTAAAACCAATTCAAAGCAAGCTAATCACTTGTTGAGCAGGCACTGCATAGTGGGGTCACTAAACAACAAAAGCCTAAGGTTCATTATTTGTCTAAAAGAGAAAAAGTTTTCCAGGGATTTCAGTTAAGGTATAAACTTTTCATATCTTTAAATGATGCTTGAAACTAAATATCCCCCTTAACCAATTTATTGCTGGAAATAGTTCTTACACAAATAAAAAGAGACACTTACTTTATACATGAGAATTCATTCTTTGAATTATGAAGTAGACTATAAACTTGTCCTAGCAAACCACTTTATCAAAAAATATACTTATGTTTAAAAGGTAGTGAAAGAGATAAATCATCAATCTTCTTTGGGGGAAAAAAAGGAGTTAATCTTTGAGAAGTTTACATCTCTTACCAACTTTTAAAATCTGTATAATGTAAAATTATATTTTGGTTCCTTTAAATCAATCTTCGTCTTTGTCTACTATTTTTGACAGGGGTGGTGGGAAAGATTCCTAAGGCTAGCTATTCTGTTCCATTTTTTAAAAGCACTTGTAAAAGGGTTTTCATTTTTGAGTTCTTAAATAATTACAAATGTCTTAATTGTTTATCTACTTGGCTAGTTGGTTTAAGAATTTGAGACCTGGTATCAGCCCTAGCAACACTTTTCTAAATAGCTCTCTTGAGGCAAGGAAACAAGCAAAAATAAACTATTGGGACTGCATCAAAATAAAAACCTTGTGCACAGCAAAGGAAACAGTCAACAAAACTAAAATGGAAACTACTCAACGGGAGAAGATATTTTCAAGTGACATATTCCTAAATGGTAGGTATCCAAAATGTATAAAGAACTAACACAACTCAACACCAAAAAAACCCCACAATCACAATTTCTCCAAAGAAGACATATAAATGACCTAAAGATGCTCAATGTCACTCATCAGGGAAATCCAAATCAAAACCACAATGAGATATTACCTCACACTCATCAGGATGGCTAAAATAAAACACAAAAAGCAACAATGTTGATTATGTGGTGAAAAAAGGAACCCTCGTGCACTGCTGGTGGGAATGCAAACTGATGTAGTCACTGTGGAGGTTTCTCAAAAAATTAAAAATACAATTACCATATGACCCAATAATTCTACTGAAAGAATAGTGAATTACCAACAAGATATAAGAACAAGAATTTGAAAAGATACACACACCCCTGTGTTTATTATAGCATTATTTACAATCACCAAATTAGGGGAGCAGCCCAAGTTTCCAAGGATGGATCTAGAGAGTATAACAATTAGTGAAATAAGTCAGAAAAGGCAGATACCATATGATTTCACTCATGTGGAATTGAAGAAGCAAGGCAAACAGAGACTCTTAACAACAGAGGACAAATGGACAGTTACCAGGGGAAGGTAGGCAGGTGAATAGTGGAAGGGGATTAAGAGTACACTTACAATGAGCACTGAGTAATGTAAAGATTTGTTAAATCACTATATTGTACACCTGAAACTAACAATACTGTATGTTAACTACACTGGAATTAAAAAAGAAGAAGAATTTGAAACCTGAGAATAGGAGGATCCTGAACTCACCTGTGGACAAGCCAAATTTAGAGCTGCACATAGAAGAATTTCCTCTAGGGCAAAATGACAACAAAACCCGGCTAGTAAGTCCTATAAATTGAGGAAATGAGAACAAAATCCACAAAGTAGGTAGCAGAGGCTGAGACACAAGTTTGCAGTAAACTCTACCCCCTGCCCTGGAATCTACAATAGAGAGGGGATGCAAAACCCTCAGCTTCTCCCTGAAGAATAAAGGGTTTGAACCCCACATCAAACACCCCAACTTTAAAGATTTACACTATGAGCCCCCAAACTAGCTAGATTTTGAAAGACAACAGGACTTAGGTCCAAGGGGTGCATAGCTATAGTGAACTGAGGAACCATTCTTACAGGGCTCCCATGCACCGACCCACCTGAGCCAAGGTCCAGCCCAGGGACAGTTGACTGAAAAGGGCCAGATATTCTGTACAAGAGGCTTATTTGACTATCTTAAACCATTAGCCTGAGAGATAGGCATCTTTTAACACATATCTAGGTGCTTACTGAAATGCTCCACACAGATAGACTTCAGGCCAGTGATATCTACTGGAAAGCCCCTTGCACATTTGTCTGGCACCCCGATTTTAGCATCTGCCATCCAAGGGACACCTCTACATCACCTGGCTCTGGTGACCAATGGAGCTTATACTCATAGGTCCCACAGGACTGTAACCAAAGGAAAAAGGGTTCTTAACTACATACCACCTATAGGGGAAAGCAGAGAGGCAAGAGAGTGAGGGGGTCTAATGTTTCTGTGAAAGATGCCTACTAGCTTATCTTCACAGTTGTGGCCTAAAGAACAGCCTTCTAGTTAAACATACAACCAGGGATGATTACAGTCCTCTTCAGAGACTGAGGAAGAAGACAGACACCCTATTTGAATTCCCCGTCTGCCCCATGGTCATCATTATCTCTGAAAAATGAATTTATGCATAAGTCTAATACTCCAGATTTTGTGTTTGCTGCCTAACAGACACATCCCTTGAAATCCTGGCTGCTTATGTTTATGGGTTTAGTAGGACAGTAGCCGAGTAAGAAACAGTTCTTAACAAGCTATTACCCCAAAGCTCAGAACAGAGGGCACAGACAGAAACGCCAATATACGATCTTTTTCTGAAAGAGATATATTTTTATATTTTAAAACCTGCTGCCTAAGGGTCTGGCTTCCAATCAGCCTGAATCTGGAGGTTGACTGTGATCCTTTCCTTTGGATATTTAAAGGCCTTGGTACACCCTCAACCACTAGAAACTACTAAAAATAAAAGATGGTACTTAAACCATCAAAAATGTTTGAGAGACAACCAGGAACTAGAGCAGAGTTAAACAGTAAACTTCACCTCTTACGGGAGACCATTTCTTCAAGACTATGAGAATTAGCTGCTTTATCTTTTATTAATTTTTTTTAACATTTATTTATTTTTGATAGAGCATGAGCAGAGGAGGGGCAGAGAGAGAGGGAGACACAGAATCTGAAGCACGCTCCAGGCTCCAAGCTCAGTGAACTCAAACACAAGGATATGACACTCACTCTATGAGAACAACAAAACTTTTTAAACGTTTGTTTTGTCTTATTTTTGTTTGTTTTTGAGAGAGGCGGGAAGGAGCAGAGAAAAAAGGAGAGAGAGAATCTGCACTAGCAGCACAGAGCAGGACATTGGGCTCAATCTAAGGAACAATGAGATCATGACCTAAGCTAAAACCAAGAGTTTGTCACTTAACCATCTGAGTGACCCATGCACCCCTGAGACCCCCAATTTAAAAAAAACATGAAAAAGAGTGAAGATTACTTAAGGGACAGTGTAAGTGGACCAAATGTGCATTATACAGGGACCCTTATAATTATATATAATATATTATTAATAATTTAGGAAGCTAGCCTGAAGGTTAAAAGACAAAAGTACAAAAGATGTGTTTAATCACAATAATTTGCTAATGTACACACAAGCTAAAATGACCAAAACTGTGACATCAAACACATAAAACATGAGGGAAGGGACTAAATATGTAGAACTTTAGAATGCATTCAAACTAAAGTTGCTATCTTAAAATAGATTGTTATAGATGTAAGCTACTATACACAAACCTCAGTTGTTTTACATAACCACATTGCAAAAACCTAAAATACATACACAAAAGGTAAAAGAATCTAAGCTAACCACTAAAGAAAATTACCAAATCCCTAATGAAAAGAGAAAAAAAATGTTTTTAAACAACTAGAAATTTTAAAAATGGTATTAAGTACATACCTAAGAGTATTTAAATGTAAATGGATTAAATTCTCTAATCATAAAAGAGAGTGACTAAATAGTAAAAAAAATAAATGAAAAAATAAAAGACCCATTTACATCCTGTCTACAAGAGAGTCATTCAGATAGAAGGACACACAGAGTGTAAGGATGGAAACAGGTATTCCATGCAATTGAAACCAAAAGAAAGCAGGAATAGCTGTGTTTCTATCAGACAGAACAGACTTTTAAGGCAAAGGTTACAAAAAACAAAGGTCATGATATAATGATAAAGAGGTCAACCCAAAAGGAGGATTTAATATTTATATTTATGCATCCAACGTAGGAGCACCTAAATATGTAAAGCAAATATTAACAGACCTAAAGGGAGAGAGAGATTATCCGGACAGAAAAATCAATAAGGAAGCACTGATCATATACAATGTGTTAGACCAGATGTATTTCATAGACATATACAGAACATCCCACCTAAGAGCAACAGAATACACTTTATTCTCAAGAGCATATGGAACATTACTATATGTCTGGCCAAAAAACAAGTGTTAAGAAGTTTAAAATCAAAAAAAAGAATAATTTGGATCATGAACTATGAAACAAGAAATCAGTCACATAAAATTGGCAAATTCACAAATACATGAAACATGCCACTATAAAACCGATGAGTCAATGAAGAAATCAGAAGAGAAATAAAGAGCTACCTTGAGACAAATGAAAAAAGTAAACCTATTGAAGTTTATGGGACACAACAAAAGCAGTTCTAAGAAGGAAGTTCATAGTGATGTGTTTATATCAAATATAAGAAAGAAAAAAAAACCCAAGGTGCTCTAAGGAGCTAGGAAAAAAAAAGAAAAACAAATCTCAAAGTTAGTAGAAGGAAGGAAATAACAAACATCAGAGGAGAAATAAATGAAATAGTGAGAAAAAAGACAAAAAGATTGATAAAATTATATTTTTGTGAAAACATAAAATTGAAAAACCTTTAGCTAGACCCATAGAGAAAAAAAAAGTGGGGAATGCAAGTAAAATCAGAAACAAAGGAGGAAATGTTACAATTGACACCACAGACATACAAAGGGTAAGAGACTACTATGAACAATTACCTGTCAACAAATACTAACCTACACAGAGAAATAGGCACATAGACTTAGACACAATAAGACGACAGAAAAATGTATACCAAACAAAAGAATAGAACAAGACCAGGGCCAGAGATCTAAGCAAAACATATAACCCTGAAACCTTGAAAATCGAACCCATAAACCGTGAGATCCTGACCTGAGCCGCGGTCGGGTGCCTATCTGACTGAACCACCCAGGCATCCCGCCGCATGGAGTATTATGGAGTATTTAAAGCAATGATCATAAGGATACTTACTGGATTTGAGAAAAAAGTGGAAGACACAAGTGAGACCCCCAAAACAGAAATAAAGAATAACATAGCAGAGATAAAAGCCTCAATAATAAGCAAAATGAGAAACGTTTGATGGAATGAAGAACAGGCTGGAAGCAGAGAGTAACAAATTAATGCTGTAGAAGACAGAGTAATAGAAAGTAATAAAGCTGAACAAAAGAAACAAAAGATGAATTATGCAAAAAATTAGACTTAGGGCACTCTGACTCCATCAAGTATAATATTCATATTATAGGAGTCCCAGAAGAAGAGAGGGGACAGAAAGTATACTTAAATAAATAACAGACAAAAAGCTCTCTAATTTTGGGAAGGAAACAGATATCCAGATCCAGGAGGCCAGAGAAACTCCATAAAAATAACAAAAGCAGATCCACACCAATACATATTGTAATTAAACTTGAAAAATATAGTGATGAAGAACACATTTAAAAAGTAGCAAGAGAAAAGAAGATAGTAATATACAAGGGATCCTCCATAAGGCTAACAGGAGAATTTTCAGCAGAAACTTTCCAGGCCAGAAGGGAGTGACATGATATATTCAAAGTGCTTGGTGGGAAAAATCTGCAGCCAAGAACACTCCATCTAACAAGGCCATCATTCAACATAGGAGAGATCAAGAATTTCCCAGACAAACAAAAACTAAAGGCGTTCATGACCACTAAACTAGCCCTGAATGAAATATTAAAGAGGACTGACTGGGTGGAAAGAAGATACCAAATCTTCTTTGATGGTATAAATGTAGGAAACACAAAAGAAATAAACATGAATATTTATGAAAAAAAATCAGTTAAGGAGCCACAAAATTGAAGTATATAAAATATGATAACATATACATAAAACATGGGGAGGAGAGGAATGAATAATGAGGTCAAACTTAAGTTACCATCAACTTAATATAGACTACTATATGCAGAAGCGGTTATAGACAAACCTATCAGTAAGCATATTTCAAAAACCACTAATACATATGCAAATAAGAGAAAGAAATCCAAGTATCTCACTAAAGGAAATCAAACCATGAAAGAGAGACAAAGGGAAATCAAAGAAAATCTTAAACAACAACAAAACAAATAACAAAATGACAATAGATACATATCAATAATTACTTTGGGTGCACCTGGGTGGCTCCATTGCTTAAGCATTGGACTTTGGCTGAGGTCATGATCTCACCATTCCTGAGTTTGAGCCCTGCATCGGGTTCTGTGCTGACAGCTCAGAGCCTGGAGCCTGTTTTAGATTCTGTGCCTCCCTCTCTTTCTCTGCCCCTCCTCAACTCACACTCTGTCTCTCTCAAAAATAAACAAACATTAAAAAAAATAATTACTTTGAATGAAAATGAAAGAAACACAATGTATATGTTGCCTATAGGAGACTCATTTTAGACCTAAAGACACCAGTTGATTGAGAGTGAGGGGATGAGGAAACACCTTTCATATCAATGGGTGTCAAAACAATTCTGGTGCAGCAATACTTAGGTTGCACAAAATAGACGTTATAACGAGAGATAAAAAAGGACCCCATCTAATCATTAAGGGGATAAATTCCAAAAGAAGACATAACAATTCTAAAAATTTCTGCACCAAGCATTGGAGTCCCCAAATATATAAAATAATAACAAAGTAACTAATCCATAATAATACAATAACAATAGGGGACTTTGACATCCCCTATTGTCAAACAACAATGGAAAGATCATCTAAACAGAAAATCGACAAGGAAACAATGGCTTTGAATGACACACTGGAACACATGGATTTAACGGATATATTAATAACATTCCATCCTAAAACAGCAGAGTACACATTTTTTTCATGTACACACAGAATATTCTCCAGAACAGATCACATATTAGGCCATAAAACAAGCCTCAACAAATTCAAGAAGATAGACATAATACCATGCATTTTTTCTTACCACAGTGCTATGAAACCAGAAGTTGATCACCAAAAAAAAAAAATAAATAAATAAATAAATAAATAAAAATAAATAAATAAATAAACAAGAATAAGTCTGGAAAGAACAAAGATACATGGAGCTTAAATAAAAGACTACTAGGAAAAAGCTGTTCTAAGAGGGAAATTTGTAACAATACAGACCTATCTCAAAAGCAAGAAAAATTTCAAATAAATGTAACCCCCACCTAAAGGAGCTAGAAAAAAGAAAGACAAAACCTAAAACCTGCAGAAGGAAATATATAATAAAGATTAGAGCAGAAATCAGTGATATAGAAAGGAAAGCAAAAACCCAATAGAACAGATCAATAAAACTAGGAGCTGATTCTTTGGGGGGGAAAAAAAAAATCAATAAAATTGCTAAGCTTCTAGCCAGATTTACCAAGAAAAAAAGAGAAAGGACTCAAATAAATAAAATCACAAATGAGAGAGGAAAAACAATAACCAATACCACAGAAATACAAATAATTATAAGAGAATCTTATGAATAACTACATTCCCAACAAAGTAGACAACCTGGAAGAAATGGATGAATTTCTAGAAACATATAAACTGCCAAAACTGAAACAGGGAGAAATAAAACATTTGAACAGACTGATAACCAACAAGAGTTTGAATCAGTAATCAAAAATTCCCAACAAAGTCCAGGGCTGTATGGCTTCATAGGTGAATGCTACCAAACATTTAAAGAAGAATTAATACCTATTCTTCTCAAACTATTCCAAAAACTGAAATGGAAGGAAAAGTTCCCAATTAATTCTATGACACCAGCATTATCCTGATACTAAAACCAGATAAAGACACCACGAAACCCTATGATAAAAAAAAAAAAAACCAGAGAAGTGTAGGCCAATATTCTTGATGAACAAGATGCAAAAATCTTCAATAAAATACTAGGAAACTGAATCAAACAATGTATTAAAATCATTCACCACAGTTATGTGGTAGTTATTTCTGTGTAGCAAAGATGGTTCAATATTTGCAAATTAATCAACAGGATACACATCATATTAATAAAAAAGTCATAAGGATATGTGATCCTTTCAATAGATGCAAGAAAAGCACTTGACAAAGTACAACATTCATTCATGATTAAACCCTCAACAAAGATTTAGGGGGAACATACCTTAACACAATAAAAGCCATATATGAAAAACCCACAGTTAATATCATACTCAACAGGGGAAAGAACTGAGAGCTTTCTCCAAAGGTCAGAAAATAAATGAGGATATCCACTCTCACCACTTTTATTCAATATAGTACTGAAAGTCCTAGCCACAGAAATCAACAACAAAAAGAAATAAAAGTCATCCAAACTGGTAAGGGAGAAGTAAAACTTTCACAGATGACATGATACTACACATAGAAAACCCAAAAGACTCCACTGAAAAACTGCCTGAACTTATAAACAAATTCAGTAAAGTCACAGGATACAAAATCAACATACAGAAATCTGTTGCATTTCTATACACCAGTAATCAAGCAGCAGAAAGAAAAATTAAGAAAACTATCCCATTTATAATCCCCCTTATAATTTATATAGGTATCCTAGTAAGATACCTAGGAATAAACTGAATCAAAGAAGTGAAATACCTATACTCTGGAAAATAAACACACTGATGAAGAACATTGAATATGATGCAAATAAATGGAAAAACATTTCATGCTCATGGATTCAGAGAACAAATACTGTTTTTTTTTAAGTTTTTTTTTTAAATTTGAGAGACAAAGAGAGACAGTGCGAATGGGGGCTGCGGGGGGGTGGGGGGTGCAGAGAGAGAGGGAGGCACAGAATCTGAAGCAGGCTCCAGGCTCTGAGCTAGCTGTTAGCACAGAGCCAGACGTGGGGCTTGAACCCATGAACCCGTGAGATCATAACCTGAGCCGAAACTGGACACTTAACTGACTGAGCCACCCAGGTGCCCCCAAAGAACAAATACTGTTAAGATGTCTTTACTACCAATGGCAATCTACATGTTTAATCCAATCCCTATCAAAGTACCAGGAACAAACAAACAATTCTACAATTGCCAAAGCAATCTTGAAAAAGAAAAGCAAAGTTGGAGGGATCATAATTCTGAACTTCAAGATATAAAGCTGTAGTAATCAAAACAGCATGATGCTACAATGTCACAGATCAGTATAACAGAATTGAAAATCCAGAAGTAAACCCACAATTATAGGATCTATTCATCTTTGACAAAGCAGGAAAGGATATCCAATGGGAAAAAGTCTCTTCAACAAATGTTGGGAAAACTAGATAGCACCATGCAAAAGAAAGAAACTGAACTACTTTCTTACAAATACATGAAAATAAATTCAAAATAGTTTAAAGACCTAAATGTTAGACCAGAAACCTTAAATATCCTAAAACAGAAAACGGGCAGTAGTTTTTTTGACATTAGCTAAACCAAATTTTTTCTAGATGTGTCTCCTGAGGCTGGAGAAACAAAAGCAAAATAAACTTTTGAGACTATATCAAAATAAAAAGCTTCTGCACAGTGAAAAAAAAACAATAAAAACTAAAAAGCAACCAATGAGATGGGAAAAGATACTTGCAAGTGGCATATCTAATAAAGGGTTAGTATACAAAATATATAAAGAATTGATAAAACTCAATACCCAAACACCAAAATATCCAATTAAAAATGGACAGAACACAGGAACAGACATTTCTCAAGAAAAGACATATTAAAAAAAAAAGACATATAGAGGGCCAACAGAAACATAAAAAAAAATGTTCATCATCTCTTACTATCAGGGAAATGCAAGTCAAACCTATAAGGAGATATCACTTCACACCTATCACATTGTCTAAAATCAACAACACAGAGACATTAGGTGTTGGTGAGGATGTGGAGAAAAAGGAACAATTATGCACTGTCGGTGGGGATGCAAACTAGTGCAGCCACTATGAAAAACAGTATGAAGATTCCTCAAAACGATAAAAATAGAACTACGAGGGCAGCTGAGTGGTTAGTCGATTAAGTGTGTGACTCTTGATTTAAGCTTAAGTCATGGTCTCACAGTTTGTGAGTTTGAGCCCCATATAAAGCTCCACACTGATGCTGCAAAGCCTGCTTGGGATTCTCTCTCTCCCCCTCTCTCTCTGCCCCTCCCCTGCATGTATGTTCTTTCTCTCAAAAAAATAAAAATAAAAATAGAATTACTTATGATTCAGTAATTGTACTACTGGGTATTTACCCAAAGAATACAAAAAGATGAATTCAAAAAGATACATACACCCTTGTTTATAGAAGTATCATTTACAATAGCCAAGATATAGAGGCAGCCCAAGTGTCCAATGATTGATCAATGGATAAAGCAGAGGTGGTGTATATGTATGTGTATGTATATATACATATACACATATACATACATATATATACACACATACACACACACAGGACTATTGTTCAGTCATATAAAAGAATGAAATCTTGCCATTTGCAATGACATGGATGGAGTATAATGCTAAGCAAAGTAAGTCAGAGAAAAACAAGTACCATATGATTTCACTCCTGTGTAGAATTTCAGAAACAAAACAAATGAGCAAAGGGGAAAAAGTTAGATAAAGACAAATCAAGAAATAGACTTAGTTATAGTCAACAAACTGATGATTACCAGAGGGAAGGCAGATGGGGGGATGGGTCAAATAGGTGATGGGAATTAAAGAATGCACTTGTCATGATGATGTATGGCATTATTGAGTCATTATATTGTACACCTGAAACTAATAACACTGTATATTGTCTAGCTGGAAATAAAATTTTTTTTAAAATTCTCATAAAAATATTCTATGACTGTGGTGATGGATGTTAACTAGATCTACAGTGGTAATCATTTTACAGCACATACAAATATCAAATTATTGTGCTGTATATGTGAAACTAATATTGTATGTTGGTTATAAAAATTAAATTCAAAATGAGTAAAGGATATATAATCAGGAAGAGTAATCACTTCAATAAATGATGTTGGGGAAAGTAGACAGCCACATGCAAAAAATGAAACAGGACCCCTATTTTTGTTAATGTTTATTTATTTTCAAGAGAGAGAGTGAATGAGGGAAGGGCAGATTGAGAGAAGACACAGAATTTGAGGCAGGCTCTAAGCTCCTGTCAGCACAGAGTCTAATGCAGGTCTCGAACTCACAAACCATGAGATCCTGACCTGAGCTAAAGTGAGACACTTAACTGACTGAGCCACCCAGGTGCCCTGAAACAGAACCCCTATCTTACACCATATACAAACTTTAGTTCAGAATGAATTAAAGATTTGAATGTAAGACTTAAAACCACAAAACTTGTAGAAGAAAACATAGGTGGTAAGCTCCTTAATATATGTCTTGGTGATGATTTTTTGGGTTTGACACCAAATTCAAAGGCAGCAAAGGAAAACAACAACAACAGGGATTAAATCAAACTGAAAGCTTCTTAAGAAACCAAACTAAACTAAAAGCTTCTGCACAACAAAGGAAATCATCTCTTTCATCAACAAAATGAAAAGGCAACCTACAGAATGGGAGAAAATATTTGCATACTATATATTGGATAATGAATATTCAAAATATATAAAAACTTATACAACTCAATAGCAAAAAAATAAACAATCCAATTTAACAATGGAGAGGATCTGAATAGATATTCTAAAGAAAATATACAAATGTCTAACAGATGAAAAAGTGCTCAACATCACTCATCAGGAGAATGCAAATCAAAACCACAATGAGGTATCACCTCACATCTGTTAGAAAGGCTATTATGAAAAATACAAAAAGGAACAAGAGTTAGCAATGATATGGAAGAAAGGGACTCTTTCTGCATTATTGATAGTAATGTGAATTGGTGCAGCCCTGATGGAAAACAGTATGGAGGTTCCTCAAAAAATTAAAAATAGAACTACCATATAATCCAGCAATCTACTTCTAATTATTTGTCCAAAAGAATCAAAAACACTACTTCAAATATGGTAGGCAAGACATGGGAACAATGTACATGTCCATTGGTGGATGAATGGATAAAATAAATGTAATATATATGGTTAGTGGAATATTATTAAGCCATAAAAGAAACTTTGCCATCTGCAACAACATAGATGGACCTTGAGAACATTATGCTAAGTGAAGTCAGAGAATGACAAATATTGTATGACATCACTTATTTGTGAAATTAAATAAAAAGCCAAACTGATAGATAAAGAGAATAAATTGATTGTTGCCATGGGCAAATGGGTGAAGGGTGTCAAAAAGTATAAACTACCATTTATAAACTAGAAAGGTCAGGAGTTCCTGGGTGGCTCAGTCAGTTAAGTGTCTGACTTCAGCTCAGGTCATGGTCCCACGGTTCACAAGTTCAAGCCCCGTGTCAGGCTCTGTGCTGACAGCTCAGAGCCTGGAGCCTGCTTTGAATTCTGTGTCTCCTTCCCTCTGCCCCTTACCATTTGCACTTTGTCTTTGTCTCTCTCTCTCAAAAATAAAAAAAACTTAAAAAAAATTTTATAAAATACATAAGTCATGGAGGTAATGTACAACATGGAGATTACAGTTAATACTGTATTGTATATTTTGAAGTCACTAAAAGAGTACATTTTAAATGTTCTCATTTAAGAAAAAAATAATTGGAATTTTGTGTGGTGATGGATGTTGACTAGACTTATTAATGTGGTCATTTTGCAATGTATACAAACATTGACCATTATGTTGTACAACTGAAACTAATCTAATGTTCCATGTCAGTTATATCTGAATAATGTAAGAGAATTGAGTCCTGGAAATTTGATTACAAATATGATCTACATATACAATTGCCAAACCTGTTATAGTTCATTTCATTCAATTTAACCACAAGCTTATACATTATTTTACAGATGAATTATGTAGTTTTACCTCTCCATTAGAATGATAGCATGTCTAAAATAAAAATGGAATCTGAATTCTGGATTTCAAAATAGAAATGTAAGTTTATTGCTGTCAGAAGTTGCTGGAAGAATCACTGGTTTCCAATAGAGTTGCAAAGGGAGGTTGGTTTATTTAGGTTATGTTCCTTAGATGCAGAGCATGACACAAGAATTCAGATGCAGGTTTTTTGAGGGAGAGCTCTTCAGAAAAAACTCTGTAAGAGAGGATGTAAAGCAGGATAATTAGGGTGGGGGAAAAAAGGAGAAAGGGCAGCAACCTGGTGTGAGGCAGCTCTGTCAGTCGAAGAAAGTTCCCTGGAGAAGGGGGAAAGCTATGAATGTTTAAAAGCCACACTCACAGAAGCTTAAGAATGGGTGTACTGGCTCGTAGAGTTGGAGGTTGAGGGCCACACATCTACTACAATAGTGAAGAAGAAACTGTCACTGGCATAATTAATAGTTGCTTCTCTCTGGCCCAGTCTACAGAGAATAAGCCATTAGCAATAGTTGCAGAAGTGCAGAAGATGTGAAGCTGGATGATTATCTTCGTATCATGGGGTAATCAAAACTATGGATGACTGGAGGTCCAGGACCTTGAGAAAAGGACAGCCAATCCATATGGCAGCGAATAAGCTGTGAGAGGACCAGATTTAAAAGATAAGCTAGGTGATCAGCTTTCTTAGTTTGTATATTTCAAGTAGGTAGTATTGGGAGAAGTTGAAAAGTCAGAGAGGTCATAGGATCTAATGTACAGGCTGAAATTTTGAGGGAATAAGAAACTATAAGTAAGCAATGACCATGAGGTAGAGAATAGGCATAAAGACAGTATAGGGTCAAGGAACTATTTGCTGGAGATGGGATGGGAAACAAAGTGGAAACATAAAAGGTAGATAATCACACCGGTAGAGCTCCACAACAATGACCTACAGAGTCCTGATGCTATTTTTCTCTCATCAGATAGGAAAAGATTTCAAAGAGTATGACCGGGAAACACTAGACAAATTACCCTCTGGAGAGGGTAGATACTGTTTGCATGATCTTGTTTTTGTCAAACACTGAAAAGTACCTGATATGCTTGAAAGTAGAATTGCTCTGCAGAATAAAGGCAGAGAATTCTGGAGTCCAGGATGCTGCCAGAAGGAGAATGGTGAAGAAGGTGACTTTAAAGCAGATTGAAACCTAAGCAGAATTTTAAAGTGTAAATTGTAGAATGTGCAATGTAAACCAATTTACACAGTGTTTTGGGGGCGGGAGAGGTGTGAAGTGTGATTCAACTGTGAGGATAAGGGAATAGTGTACTTCTGACCTACCCAATATTGAACTTTCAGGAGAAGCACTTGTTAGTCAATGAAGAATTTTCAGAGGAGAAGCCAGAGAGAGGCTCAAAGGGCAGGCAGGGGTTGAAGTGGTGGAGAGGAGCTCAGGTCATTGTTTTGGACAACAATGAGAAGTGTTTGATTTGATTATGATTCTTGACAGCTTTAAATCAGACTCTTTGTAGTATTCTTCCTGACTCTAAGAACTGGGGCATCTGATCTCCCTCAGCAGGTGGGAGGGAAGCATGGAAGGCCTTGGCCAAAGTTTACTAAGGGGAGTTATTTCCATAAAGCTTTGAAGTTTCTAAAACAGTGATAAAGTAGGGAGGCTAAAACCTGGTTAGGTTTTCACAGTTCATCCCTTCTTCCTTGCAGAATATTCTCTGAGAGGTATTAAATATATAAATTTTAAAGTCAAACAGAACAGGAAACACTCCAGGAATGGCTAGATCACCTTTACCATTTAAACAATGAACTACTTAGCCAAGAAAATAATTTGTGTGTATGTGTGGAAAAAACACATAAATCCATTTTTATGAGGTCAAGAGAATCTTAAACATACTTTGTTATTTCTGTATTTGCCCTTTGCATTTATGATTGGTCAACTGATTTCCCTGAACATGTTATTGAAACAGATCTTAATAATAAAGAAGCTACAAAATGTACCATAAAATGGAATAATAAAACAACCAAAAAAGATGGGGTGGGTAGCCTGAGATAAGTCCATAATGAGCCCTCATTGTTATGTGTGGTGGTGCGTGTGAATGTCAAGTTCTATGGTAGAGAACATTTAACATGAAGGTAGCAGAAACATCGCAATAATCAGTGCATACCCAGCTATGAAATTCTTGAGTTTCTCTTGCTTCCTCTTGGAAACATTTTCTAAAGCTATTACATATCCTTGTTCCACCCCACTTTCTGAAACATACTGAAGAGATAATTTCACACATCTTGGTGCTAGCAACGCTGATCTTAGCCAACTAGAGTCTTTAACTTTAATTGGAGTATTTCCCACAGTTCCCATTGTGTGTTGTCAAAACTAAAATGGAGCTGGGAGAGAGGAGTTAAGTAAGTGATGGGGATTAAGAAGTGCACTTGTTCTGATGAGCTCTGTCTCACTGATGTATGGAAGTGTTGAATCACTATATTGTACACTTGAGACTAATATTGCACTGTATGCTGAAATTCAAGTTAAAAATCTTTAAAAAATCTTTAAAAATTCATTTAAAAATTATAAAAAAGAGAGATAAATACAATCAGTGCAAGGAAAAGTATTAATCAGATCAGTTTAAGGCCGGAACCTAAATGGAATGCTTCTAAAAATCAAAACAGTGTTCCCTTAATGTGATAATATGTATTTATAAACAGGGTTTTGAGGTTGATGCCATCAACCACTTGGTAAAATATTGCCAGTAACATTATTGCCATAAAAATTGGAAAGTTGATTAGTGGGTTACTTAAAACTGTAATCTTAGCCTTTAGAGGATTTATTTAAATCTAATTTTAAAAGTTTCTTAATATTTATTTTTATAGAAGTTAACTTAGAAATTTAAGATTAGAAAACAGTTTCAAATGTGTCCTGCTGAAACTAGTATGTGGATATATGGCTTTTGTCCAAAATGGTCGTGTCTCCCTCAAGGCCAATTTGTCACTGATGAAACATCTGTCCAAAACCATTCATGTGTGTTTTGAAAAACTAAGATCAGTCAACTCTGTTTGCATAGGCAACTCTTGCTTTCTAAGTTAAGATGGATGATGATAGATGAGTATATTTTTTTGGTTTAACTTTAATGATGTCTTTTCCTGAAATTGGAAAAATATCAAGATGGTATTTTGTACTTGTGCCCTATCTCACAATTAAGTTCTTATTGGAAACTCTGAAAAGGAAATAAAGTATTTAAGAAGTCTTATGAGACATTTTATTTTGTGCTAATGGCACTTTCTTGGGGAACTGTTTGAATATACGGCCAAGGATGGGATTGGATGTTTATAAAAGCATATTACTGAATTTTTTTTCTATTTTGAAACTTTTCTTTAATAAGGTACCAAAACCATGATGTCATTTTACTATTTGAGGGTCTGCATACTCCATTTTCTATCTCCCAGATCTTCCCTCCCTATTCTGGCCACAGACATACATTAGGTATATTGTGCTAGTATCTACAGGAACTGAGCATTTTAGTCTTTGCTAATATAGGATAAATAATAAATTTAAATCTCTAGAAAGAGATATATTCTATAGGTTAAGCTTTTCACTTAACCATTTGTTCATTTATTCACTAAGTAATAATTGAACATCTGCTCACAGGCACATTTTGTATTACACTATAATTAGTTGTTTAATGATCTCATACCAGACTGTGAGAACTTCTATCTCAGTGGCTAGATTAATGAGTAACATTTAGTATATTTTGTATACATACATGTCAAACAATTGAATGTGATTTAGAAACAAAAGAAGGGTAATGGGAAAGAGACATCTAAAATGTATTCAGCTTGTAATGTATATTAGATGTTTTGTGAATCACTCCACTTTTATTATCATCTTTATTTTATTCAACTTTTACAGTTAACCTTTGAGGAAACATAAAGGTAAGTAGAATCAGGAAGAGTTAGTATCCTGCTCAGCATCAGTGGGCTGGTAAGTTAGAGCTGGAAGTTTAGCTCATGTCTATATGATCTGAGTCCATGTGCTTAGACTGCACAGCTGGTCACCATACAGAAACCCTCACTACTCCTACCAGGCTAAATGAGCAAAAACAAAACAAAACAAACACCAAAAAAAATCCCACACCTCTTACCATTATATTACATTAAAAACATTTAGGGGCACCTGGGTGACTCAGTCAGTTAAGCATCTGGCCTTGGTTTCAGCTCAGGTCATGATCTCATGGTTCATGAGATCAAGCCCCATGACTCATGAGCCCCATGGGTTTCTTTCTCTCCTTTTCTATCTGCCCCTCCCCTGCATGCTCGCTCGCGCTCGCGCGCTCTCTCTCTCTCTCTCTCTCTCTCTAATAATAATAATAATAATAATAATAATAATAATAATAATAAAGTTCTAGCCAAATAAAAAGTAGGTGGAACATATATTTTAATAGTAAATATAGGAAGGTAAGGAAATATTTTTATAGTTCATAGGTTTAGATACCTAAGAAGAGTCAAAAGACTCGATTATTCAAATTTAAGTGAATTAATATAAGTAGTCAGATGCACGTTATACATAACAGTGACCAGTAAAAAATACATTATTCAATAAATTTGTGAAGTTAGTATTCTAAATACTAGGGATACAGTGGGGAACAAGAGAGATAAAATACTGCTTTCACTGAGCTTAGATTCTTAAGGGAGGAGACAAAGGATATTTATTCTAGCATTAATATGTATGTAATGCTTAAATGCCACATACTCATTCCTCTAAGTGTTCCCCCCCCTTTCACACACACACACACACACACACACACACACACACACACACACACGTTTAAATCCCATGACTAAATGCTCTGTAAGATAGATTCAATTTTATGCTCATTTTAAAGATGTGGAAAATTTATCATAGGAAGGCAAGGAAGTTGCCCAGAGTGATAAAAGTGAGTAGTTTTGTGAGACATGGAAACTAATCTCAAATCTAGGCAGTTCATGCTCCTCTTTCAGGTTTGATTAGTGATAGGAAGACAAAGAAAGCAGAATAAGGGGAAAGAGAATGGCAGGGGTGAGGTTTTGTTTAGGGTGTTGAACAAAAGCTCTGGGATGAGATGGCATTTAAAAGAGACCTGATTGAAGTAATAATTTAGCCATGATGTTATTGTGTATGTGGGGGGGGGGGGGAAGAATTCCATAAAAATAGGAATGATAGATCCTGCAGTTGGAGCTATATGTTCTAAGTATAACATAGATATGTTCTAAGTATAACAAGGAGTCCAGTGTAAATAAGGGAAAGAATAGAAATGAGGTCATATAGTTACCTATGTGCCATGATATGGGATTTTTAGACCATGCATAGACTTCAGATTATAAGCATAGATCTGATATAATCTAAAAAGTTGGAAAACTTCATAAAGATTAGACTGTGAATTTACAAGTTTGGAGACAGTGATTACTTAGGAGGCTTTTACAATTTGTCCATGATAAGAGTTCTTGGGCCAGTTGGTAGGAAGTGGGTAAATTTTTTATATGTTTTCAAAAAGAATCATTAATATTTATTGATATATTGGCTCTTTCAATGTAGAAGAATGAAGAGACAGGATGATTCCATACTTGTTATCTTGTGTAATTGGATGAATAGTTGCCATTCAATAAGAAGGGAAATACCAGGGGGTAAACTATACTTGGGGTAAGAAGAATCAACAGTTTTGTTTTGAACACTTTATGTTTTTAATGCCGATTAAATATCTAAGTAGAGATGTTAAGTAGGTAGTTGCATTTATGAGCCTGAAGACTGGGGCTAAAGCTCCACATTTAGGAATCAAGTTATGAATGATTTTAAGATTGAAGGATGGAATGAGCTCACTTAAGGATGAGTATAAATTGAGAAGAGGTCTGAGTATTAAGTTATAGGGCATTCTGACATTAAGAAGTTGGTGCAGTGAGAAAAGTCTAGCAAAGGATCTTAGAGAAAAAATGGCTCATGAAGTAGGAGATTTAAGTACTTTTTGTTTTAAAAGTCAAGAAGAAAGTTTTTGGTGGAAGGAATCATAAATATTGTTAAATGTTACCAGATTAGATAGGATGGAGACTGATGATTGGGTTTACTGATGAGCTCACCAGTGAACTTGTCAAGAGCAGTTTTGATCCAGTGGTGGCAATGAAAGCCCATTTAAGGGAGGCCAGGAGAGCGGAAAGAGAAGAGAGGGGGGAGAGTAAGTACTGTGAACTTTTCTTTAAAGGCAACTTGAGGAGCTGCGGAGAGCCACACGGAGCAGTGCAGAGCCCCGGGGAAGAGAAACAGGCTGAAACTGCTTATAGAAAAGTCTCTGGGGAAGAGAAAAACCTAGACCGGGACAGAGAAGGATCCTATCATCTCATCTGTAACCACAGGGCATCTGGAGATAGACCCTTTCTCTCTGGCTGTGCCTCTTTCCTTGGGCTAGAGGCCTGATCGCAGGAGGTGCCAGGAGAATTGCTTTCCTACTCTTCCCTGCGTGTCCCTGGCTGGGAAGCCGCCCTGCCTGACCCCCAGCCAGCAGGAGTACATTTCCGGTGGTGTCATTGGAGTGTGTGGACTAGGATCTGGAAACGAGGCAGGGCTTGGGAAATACAAGTCTGCCCACCTTGGCTGTGCCTGCAGCACAGGGAGACTGGCTTAGTTCCAGAAGGGACTAGGGCGCCACCATTTTTCTACCCACAGCTACCAAGGTGGAGCCCCATGGAGCAGCCCAGGGGATGCCAGCCAAGGAGGTGAGACCTGTCTACACCAAACCACACCCATCTGCATTGCAGAGCTGCCTTTTTTTTTTTTTTAACCTATCCCGAGGCAAGACCAGCATTGATATATTGCTGTGATTACTCTAGATAACTTCTTCCTATTCAGATATATTCTCCCCCCCTGTCACTTCTCTCTTTGTATATGCTCTTCCATCATCACTGCCTCCACCCTGCTCTTTATCTGTAGCTGGGATTTCTGGTTTTATGCTTTCAGGTTTTATCCTTTTTCTTTTGTTTTTTTAGTCCCCTCCCCAGTTGTTTTTCCTTTTGGTTTGTTTGTTTGATTTGTCTGTGCATTTGCATGCCTTTGTTCCCTGTCTCTTGGTTTTCCTTTTCAGGGCTACCTCAAGAAACAAGCCAAAGTACACATGGTGGAGAGTCCCAAATATCACTGAATAGGGAAATAAAATAACCAAATGCACAACAAGAGAAACCATGGGACACCATTAAAAGAAGACTTTCTGAACAGACAGGCCCTGGACAGTCAATGGGCCTCCTTTAATAGAGCAATACTCACAGGTCCAGAGAGCATAACAAGCTTTAAACTGGCAAGAGACAGAAAGCTGACCATAGTGATGCAACCGAAGAACTCTCCTCTAAAAAAATTCAAAGAAGAAGTCACAGCAACAGAACTGCTTAAAACAGATATAAGCAACATAACGGAGCAAGAATTTAGAACAGTTGTCAAAATTAATCTCTGGGCTTGAAAAAAGCATGGAAGACATCAGGTAAGCTAGTGATACAAAGACTATGGACCTTAAAAATAGTTGCAATTAATTAAAAATGCTATAAATGAGGTGCATAATAAAATGGAGGTGGCCACTGAACAGTTTGAAGAGATAGAGAGGAGAATAGGTGAATTAGAAGACACAATTATAGAAAAAAAGGAAGCCGAGAAAGAGAAATAAATTGATCCAGGAGCACGAAAGGAGAATTTGAGAACTGAGTGATACATTCAAACAGAACAATATTCGTATCACAGGAATTCCTGAAGAAGTAAGAGAAAAGGGGTACTCGACCAAATTATAGCTGAGAACTTCCCCAATTTGGGGAAGGAAACAGCCATTGAAATCCATGAGCACAGAGAACACCCCTCAGATGTAAGTTGAATCAACCTTTGGCCTGACATATCACAGTGAAAATGGCAAAATATAAGGACAAAGAGAGCATACTGAAAGCAGCTAGGGATAAAAGGGCCCTAACATACAAAGGGAAACCTATCAGAGTAGTTACAGACCTACCTCCTGAAATGGCAGGAAACCTTCAAGGTGACAAACAAAAAAATATGCAGCCAAGAATTCTTTATCCAGTGAGCCTGTCATTCAGAATAGAAGGAGAGATAAAGGTTTTCCCAAATAAACAAAAATTGAAAGAATTCATCACCACTAAACCAGCCCTACAAGAAATCCTGAGAGGGACTCTATGGGGGAAATGTTGCAAGGAACAAAATGTACCAGAGACACCACTACAAGCATGAACCCTACAGAGAACACAATGACTCTAAACCCACATTTTTCAATAATAACACTGAATGTAGATGGACTGAATGCTCCAATCAAAAGACATAGGGCAGCAGAATGGATAAAAACCCAAAATTCATCTATTTGCTATCTTCCAGAGACTCATTTTAGCCCTGAAGACACCTTCAGATTGAAAGTAAAGGGATGGAGATCTATCATGTGACTGAAGTCAAAAGAAAGCCAGAGTAGCCATACTTATATTGGGCAAACTCGACTTTAAAATAAAGGCAATAACAAAAGATGAAAAAGGGCATTATATAATAATCACAGGGTCTGTCCATCAGGAAGAGCCAACAACTATAAATATCCATGAACCGAATTTGGAAGGACCCAAATACATAAAACAATTAATCACAAACAGAAACAATCTTATTTATAAGAATGTGCTAATATCAGGGGACTTTAATTCTCCCCTTACAGCAATGGATAGATCAACTAGACAGAAAATCAAGAAACAATGGACCTGAACGACACACTGGAACAGATGGATTTGACGGATATATTTAGAACTCTACATCCTGAGGCTATGGAATTCACTTTCTTGTCAAGTTCACATGGTACATTCTCCAAGATAGACCACATACTCGGTCATAAAACAGCCCTCGATAAATACAAATGAATTGAGATCATACCATGCACACTTTCAGATCACAATGCTATAAAACTTGAAATCAATCATAGGAAAAAAATCTGGAAAATCCCCAAAAACATGGAGGTTAAAGATCACCCTACTAAAGAATGATTGGGCCAATCAGGCAATTAGAGAAGAAATTAAACAATATGTGGAAACAAACGAAAACAAAAATACAACAATCCAAACTCTCTGGGAAACAGCAAAGGCAGTCCTAAGAGGAAAGTATATTGCAATCCAGGCCTATTTCAATAAACTGGAAAAAGCGGAAACCCAAAATCTAACAGAGCACCTAACAGAACTAGAAGGGGAGCAGCAAGAGAACCCCAAAACAAGCAGAAGAGAAATAATAAAAATCAGGGGAGAAATAAACAATATAGAGTAAAAACAAAAACTAAAACTGAAAAAACAGAAAAAACCAGTTGAACTGATCAATGAAACCAAGAGTTGGTTTTTTGAAAAACTAAACAGAGCAGATAAATCTCTAGCCAGACTCCTCGGGGGGGGGGGGGGGGATAAAGAACACCCAAATAGACAGAATCATGAATGAAAGTGGAACAAATTACAACCATTCCCTCAGAAATTCAAGCAGACTACTATGAAAAACTATATGCCAACAAACTGGACAACCTAGAAGAAATTGACAAATTCCTCAACACACATGCACTACCAAAATTCAAACAGCAAGAAATAGAAGATCTGAACAGACTCATAACCAGTGAAGAAATTGAATCAGTTATCAAAAATCTCCCAACGAATAAGAGCCCAGGGCCAGATGGCTTCCCTGGGGAATTCTACCAGACATTTAAACGAGAGTTTATACCCATTCTTCTCAAGCTATTCCAAAAAATAGAAATAGAAGGAAAACTTCCAGACTCATTCTACAAAACCAGCATCACTTTGATTCCCAAACCAGACAGAGACCCAACAAAAAAAGAGAACTACAGGCCAATATCCTTGATGAATAAAGATGCAAAAATACTCAAGAAGATACGCAAATTGAATTCAACAGCATATAAGAAGAATTATCCACCGTGATCAAGTGGGATTCATTCCTGGGTTACAAGGCTGGTTTGATATTCGCAAATCAATGTGATACATCATATGAATAAAAGAAAAAATAAAAACCATATGATCCTGTTGATAGATGCAGAAAAAGCATTTGACACAATACAGCATCCTTTCTTAATAAAAACCCTTGAGAAATTCCGGATAGAAGAAACTTACTTAAACATCATAAAAGCCATTTATGAAAAGCCCACAACTGGGGCACCTAGGAGGCTCAGTCAGTTAAGCGTCCGGCTTTGGCTCAGGTCATGATCTCGCAGTTTAAGGGTTTGAGGCCTGCATCGGGCTCTGTGCTAACAGCTAGCTCAGAGCCTAGAGCCTGCTTCAGATTCTGTATCTCCCTCTCTCTCTGACCATCCCCGGCTAACACTGTCTCTTTCTCTCAAAAATAAATTTAAAAAATGAAAAAAAAAAAGCCCACAGTTAATATCATCCTCAATGGGGAAAAACAGAGCTCTCCCCCTGAGATCAGAAACACGACAGGCATGTCTACTCTCACCACTGTTGTTTAACATAGTGCTGGAAGTCCTAGCATCAGCAATCAGACAACAGAAGGAAATAAAAGCCATCAGAATTGGCAAAGAAGAAGTCAAACTTTCACTTTTTGCAGACATCATGATACTCTACATGGAAAACTCAACCTACTCCACCAGAAGCCTACTAGAACTGATCCATGAATTCAACAAAGTTGCAGGGTACAAAAATCAATGTGGAGAAATTGGTTGCATTTTTATACACCAATAATGAAGCAATAGAAATCAATAAACCGATTCCATTCACAATTGCACAAACTATAAAATACCTAGGAATAAATCTAACCAAAGACACAAAAGTTCTGTATGATGAAAACTATAGAAAACTTGCAAAGTAAATTGAAGATGACAGAAAGAAATGGAAAAACAATCCATGCTCATGGATAAGAATAAACATTGTTAAAATGTCATCATTACCCAAAACAATCTACACATTCAGTGCAATCCCAATCAAAATTGCACCAGCATTCTTCACAAAGCTAGAATAAAGTATCCTAAAATTCGTATGGAACCACAAAAAAACTCGGAATTGCTAAAGTAATATTGAAGAAGAAAACCAAAAGAGGAGGCATCACAATCCCAGACTTCAGCCTCTACTACAAAGCTGTCATCATCAAGACAGTATGGTATTGGCACAAAAACAGACACATAGACAAATGGAATAGAGAACCCAGAACTGGACTCACAAAGGTATGGTCAATTAATATTTGACAATGCAGCAAAGAGTATCCAGTGGAAAAAAGACAGCCACTTTAACAGGTGGTGCTGCGATAACACAGGACAGCAACATGCAAAAAAAAAAAAAAAAAAAAAAAAAAAAAAAAAAAAAAAAAAAAAAAAAAAAAAAAAAAAAAAAAAAGGAACTAGACCACTTTCTTATACCATACACAAAAATAAACTCAAAATGGATGAAAGGCCTGAATGTGCAATAGGAAACCATCAAAACTCTAGAGCAGAAAGCAGGAAAGAGCCCCCTTGACCTCAACCATAGCAATTTCCTATTCGACATATCCCCAAAGGCAAAGAAATCAAGAGCAAAAATGAACTACTGGGACCTCATCAAGATAAAAATCTTCTGCACTGCAAAGGAAACAATCAAGAAAACTAGTAGGCAACCAGTGGAATGGGAAAAGATAATTGCAAATGACATATCAGATAAGGGCTGGTATCCAAAATCTACAAGGAACTCACCAAATTCCACACCTGAAAAACAAATAACCCAGTGAAGAAATGAGCAGAAAACCTGAACAGACACTTCTCCATTAAGGACATCCAGATGGCTAACAGACACATGAAACGATGCTCAGCATCACTCATCAGGGAAATATAAATCAAAACCACACTGAGATACCACCTCACACTGATCAGAGTGGCTAAAATAAACAAATCAGGAGACTATAGATGCTGGCGAGGATGTGGAGAAACCGGCACCCTACTACACTGTTGGTGGGAATGTAAACTGGTGCACCCGCTCTGGAAAACAGTGTGGAAATTCCTCAAAAAATTAACAATAGAACTCCCCTATGACCCAGCAATAGCACTGCCAGGGATTTACCCAAGGGATACAGAAGTGCTGATGCATAGGGGCACATGCACCCCAATGTTCATAGCAGCAATTTCAACAATAGCCAAATCATGGAAAGAGCTCACATGTCCATCAACTGATGAATGGACCAAGAAGATGTGGTTTATATATACAATGGAATACTACATGGCAATGAGAAAGAATGAAATATGGCCATTTGTAGCAAAGTGGTGGACCTCGAGAGTGTCATGCTAAGCGAAATAAGTCAGGCGGAGAAGGACAGAAACTGTATGTTTTCACTCATAAATGTAACAAGAGAAACTTAACAGAGGACCATGGGGAGGGGAAGGGGAAAATATAGTTGAGAGGGAGGGAGGCAAATCATGAGAGACTCTTGAATGCTGAGAACAAGCTAAGGCTGATGGGGAAGTGGGAAAGGGGAAGGGGGTGATGGGTATGGAGGAGGGCACTTGTGGGGATGAGCACTGGGTGTTATATGGAAACCAACTTGACAAGAAACTATAAAAGAGAAATAATAAAGGCAACTTGTGGGATAAGATAAACTTAATGGAGAGGTTTTATAAATATTAGAGATATTACATGTTTGCATGTTTACAAGAAGAATCTATAGAGAGGGAAAATTGGTAATGTAAGAGAAAGAAGAGCATTTGCTGGCTTGAGGCTCTTCGGTGGACAGAAAAGCATGAGATCTAGGGAGCAAGTGGAATTTTTGGTCCCATAGGATGTATATTTTGGCCACTGTAACAGGAAAGGTGCAGAGTATAGGAATTCAGGTGTAAAGCATTGATAGATATGAAAGTGGGTTGATGCCAATGTTTTCTTTTGATTGTTTCCATTTCTACATGAAATGAAAAGAATCAATACTGAGGAAGATGAAGAAACATGCTGTGGATTGCGTTCCCCCTAGCTCCAAATTCATAGTTGAAGCCCTGACTTCCAGTTTGATAATATTTGGAGATGGGACCTTTGAGTGGAAATTAGGTTAGATGAGGTCATGGGATAGGGCCCTCATGATGAGCTTAGTATCCTTCTAGGAAGAGATGTCAGGTAGCTTGCCTCATCTCTCACTCTCTCTCCCTTCAATAAGTATACAGTGAGAAGGTAGCCATCTGCAAGCCAGGAAAAGAGCCCTATCAAGGAGTCAAACTGGCCACCACCTTGACCTAGAACTTGCTAGTCTCTAGAACTGTGAGAAGATAAGTTTCTGCTTGTATTTATTGTGGTAGCTTCCATATACTAGTTCAGGAGTGGAGGTGCTGGAGATTTGAAAAGTTTGGAAGGTAGCAACGATGATTAAGGTAGGATTTTTACTCATAAAGTCAAAGTTGATATATTTAACATGTTTTTGAGTTTTATTCTTCATAATCAGCTACTTCAGTGCAGAGAGAGCAATGTGTTGGATAACCAGGTTTGAGTTGCTGTGATATATGATGGAGAGAAGGAGATAAAGGCATTAAGGTATTTACAACCCATGGTAAACATATTGTATAGAAATCACATCACATATAGAGATCACAGTGGTGATTATAAATAATTAGGAATATGAGACTTCATAATGGTAGGAGTAGTCTATTATAGTAGTAGCCTATTATAAATAATAAGAGTATAGACAACTCAATCTATTAAATAAATTCTATTGAGAGATTTGGTGGGTTTGTAACATTCACTTTGACTAGACTAAACTACCTTTCTCAGAATTCCCTTCTCTATAGATTTCCAGTTTTAGTGGGCCACTAGAGACATCTTTACAGGCTATTTGGGATACAGAAATTAAACATTGGTCTTTCTCAACACAGAGACAGTGGTGCTCTCTCGGACTTTGGTGTGGGACAGTGGCTGGGCCTACAGCTTCACCACCTTTCCCTAGATCCTTTTATAACTCTGCTATTCTTCACAGATGTGTGTTCAGCTCTATGATAAAGGACACCAACTTTTCATGTAGGATACCCATAGCATCAAGATCACAGGTGGAGAGAATTGGCATGAATTTTGTTCCTTCCTTGTGGCTTCCAGCTCCTGCTGGTGACTTCCAGCTTGTCCTCACTCTTCCCAATGCTATATCCATCGTGTCTTCCCAACTTCCCACCCTATGAACTTCAAGCTCTAGCATCAGTTAAAAAATAGAAGATTTACAGACACTGCTTAGGCAGCTCTCATATTGCATAAGACTCAGTTCTGGTAAAAAATGCCTTATCTTATATACAGTGGTCCTGTCTCTCTGATGAAATTCTGATAGAAGAGATTATAAGTATTAAAACAAAGGGAGAGACATATTTATGAACTGGGAAGATGAACTATTGGATGGGCGTCAATTCTCCAAATCCGATTAGGAATTGAACAGCCTTGATAAAAATCCAGTTGAATGTATATGTTTAGAACTTCAAATGTCATTAGGAATCCTTTAACAGTCAGTATGTGACAGAACACAAAGAGCAGCCAGGGTCTGTGCTATGCCTCAAAATATTATACAGTTAAATTGTGTGAAATGTCAAATATCATAAACCATGAGCCAAGATTTTCATTTCAGGTGACAGCAATTAAGTAGAATAAAATTATAGTTCTAGCTTGTACATGTATGGTACTTTATGGGTGAAATACTAATTTCTGAAGTACTACACACATATCTACACCTTCCCCCCACCAGCTCATTTAAATAATTGAAGCACAGAGAGATTAAGGATCTTGCACAAGGTCACACCAGAAAGTAACAGTAAAGGCACATCAGAGATTATAATAGAGTCAGAACTTTCATCTCACACCAGCCACTCTCTTTTTCTCATATGGATGTGTACTCTGCTCTTTGAGAATATTACCCTGGAAAAGCAAAGGCAAGCCATTGGGTACATCAATACCTACAAGGTTTCTTGAGAGAAGGCAGCAGTTATTCATCTTGTAACTAACTGAATGCACCTGGACCATAAAAGATGGAGAAAATCAGCTCCATGAACAGAACTAAGTAAGAACAATTGACTGTCATTATTCTTAAGGGTTGCTGGGTTATTGAAATAAAGCTGACATGGTAGCCCAGAGATGGACT